>LTAE01000966.1:1904-41040 GCA_001647135.1 Pontederia paniculata | reverse complement strand
AAGAGTAATATAGTTGGTTAAAATTAATAAGTCAACAACTTTAAAAATAAGCAGGGGGGACCATGCTTATTTTTTTTCAACTTATAAGTAATTATCTAACAACTTATAAGTAAATATTTTTAGTTACCAAACATGGAGATATTCTAAAAATTACTTATAAGTAGTTTTAACCTACTTATAAGCTTAGCCAAACAGGCCCTAAGTTACTCAACTGATATAAAAGTTGTGGATAAATAGTAACTAAAATTGCATAAATAATGATATAAAATATTAATCACTTAATATTATCATAAAATATAAAATTGATAAAATATAGGACCTAAAAAATTCACTTGAAAAAACTGAAAAATCTTTTTAATTTTAAAATATCCAAAAAAATTAATATATATGGATAAAATATATGTACATCATTTTATATTATAGCGCGATCCATTTCTACTCACATTTAAGTATAAATATGTTAATATGAGCCTATATTAATAGATCCTCATTAGTAAATATGCATGAAATGTGAGGGAGGGTGGACTGCTGCAAATTAAGGTGACTTAGATTATATTTTATTTATATATTTCAAACCAAAATAATAATAATAATAATAATAATAATAATAATAATAATAATAATAATAATAATAATAATAATAATAATATATTTTTAAAAAATATATTTTTTTGTTTTTTTAAATAATTTGATAAATTCACCGAATTTATTTTAACTTAGTTTGATTAGTTAATCAATTGAATCGGTCGAATAGTTATCCAAATCAATCGATGCCCCTATTCATCGAGTCGGATCGAGAAATTCGACTAGATATGAATCAAATATTGGACTAATTCTTGACTAGATATTTCTTACCCGAATCACATATTGGACTATGAACAAGTTGGATACAAATTTTATGTTCTTAAATTTGATTAAATGAAGTCTCTTTAATTCGACTGGTTGACAGAAAATAACTAATTACATATCTAATTTTTATTTTTATATATAAATAAATTTATTTCATTTTAAAATTTGAGTTTTTTTTTCATTTATCTTCTTTACAGTATCAGATTTTTTAAACTAATCCCTAAACTTTTTTTTGGATACAGTAATCCCTAAATTTTAATATTGGCCACCTACTATTTTTATACTTCTCAAATATTCTCACTTCACCCCAAATTAATTGCATTTACGATTTTTTGTTATTTTTTATTTTACACATTTATTAATGGTCTTTTTTACCAAAAAAAATATATTTTTTTTTTAAAAAATAGGAGCAGTCCCGTGCAAAAAAGAAATGGTGCTTCCATCTACCTTTTTTTATTATTTTATTTAAGTTTAAAGAATAGTTTAATAAATATTTTAAATATAAGATAATGAAAAAAGTTTTAGCATATCAAGATTTTAATATGAAATAGAAACATTTGGAAAGTTAAAGAGAGGTAAGTGAATAGTATTAAAATATAGGGATTACTTTCGATACTTTGTGTAATAATCGAAAAAAATCTTAAAATTTCTTTAAAACTAAAATATATTAAAATAAAATTATTCTAAATATTTGGAAACAACTTAATTCTTCCTTTTGGAAAAAAATATAGTTAATATTAAATAATGCAAAATAAATAATTTAATCGGATGATATGATGATTCAAAGAGATTTGTGTTATATATATCATATTCAGGGGTCTTATTATTATCAACTTAATCCTGAATTTAAATTGGGATCAGGTCAAACTTATATATATATGATGGAAGAGATCTTGCTCTCTTTTACAAATATATCATTCCTTATTCAAATGTTAATGGTTTTAAAATATGAATTCCTTCCAGCTGCAGGTGCAGGCGCAACCAAGTTGTGAGTGGGCAGATCAAATGAACTGGACTTCCTGCAATTTATGACCAAACTTTTAATTCCCAAACACTGGACTCATGTCATGCAATTGCATCAAAGGATCATAAATTCTAATTCCTGGAAACATGTTAGAACTGTGTCTGTCAGTTGTGCCAGTTCTATATTAAAGACCAATGTTATATGCATATATATTATGGATAAAAAGTAATGTACTGTGCATTTAAAATATTAGGATATGATAAAATAACAAGTACTTATGTATAAAAAAATGACCATAGCTATTTTATTTGATATTTAAACTTTTAAACTAAAATTACTGACAATTTTGGTTTATATATATATATATATAACATCTTTTTACAAATGAGAGATGAGTTGCTTCAGATTTTAAACTTCTCTGACAAAAAGAAATATATAGAGAAATGCATTTCTTATGAACATCCTTCAGCAAGATCTTCTAGAAATCTGTAACCACAAAAAGGGGAAAAATGACTCACTCCCATCATGAGCAGATGCAGCATGTCATCATTAATGGTCCCCATGCATGAGGAGAACGTGACATCATATTATTGTAGGGAGAGAGAGAGAGAGAGAGAGAGAGAGAGAGAGAGAGAGAGTCCCACCCACGCAGCCCCTCCCTCCCCCAAGTGGCTGTGAAATGAAACCATGGCCACAAAACAGCCAAATCCAACATCATATCACAGTGCATGATCCCCAAAATTTGTGTGTGTGTGTGTGTACGAGAGAGGTAGATTCCATGCACCTCTAGCACATCCCACATTGTGAATCCAAATCCATATTTTATGATTGTGATGTGCTGTACATGCAGTTGCTTCAGCACAGAAGCCATTCCATTTCCTCACACTCAGTGGTCTCTCTTGTTCTGATATGATCATGTATGTGTTCAGCTTTTTGTTGTTGCAAGCAATCAAAACATTGTATGCTGACTATTTTTTTTTTATCTTGAACTGGAGGAGGAGCTTGTGACATTCCATCCGATGCCACACAGGTGCAAATTGATGAACCTGGACATAAAGCAAGAAGCCTTTTCCCCATATCCAATCTCTCTCTCTCTCTCTCTCTCTCTCTCTCTCTCTCATAATGACATATATAATGTAATGTGCAATGTCAGTAGCAGCCGGTTATTAGATACATCAGCAATCTGGTAGGAGTACTCAGGTCCCTCCTTCTCATAGATGGCACAATTAGTTAATGCATTGCCCTTTTTTATCCAAGTTAACATCAAAGCGGAAAGCAAAAGTTGAACTGTTCTATTCTGAGTGGCATCATGTGCTGATTACTACAGTGAATCAGGGATGACTCAGAGAGAGAGAGAGAGAGAGAGAGAGAGGAGAGAGAGAGAGTATAGTGATTAGGTGGGATCTAAAGAAACTCCTACTCGAATGTTACAGATTTCCTCATCAACCCACCATGACATTCTTAATTCTTGCATTTGATGATCATAACTAATCACTGACATTAATTAAGTTTATTCCTGGCCATCGAGCTGGTTGACCTTATCACGTTGAGCAAATTTCAAATATTGGTCATCTCGAATTAAGAAAAGAAAGAAAGAAAAGTAATTAACAGCAAAGAAGTATATTGCAAGAAAATTATATAATTTTTTTTGAATTAGTTCATTGATAACCGTTCAAAGTTATTAGCAAATAATTAATTAGATTATTTTCCAAAAGTCAAGCTTGGAACTCTTCTCTATATATGACCACATATGTTTAATATTACAAATCTTTATTTAATCCCATGCCAAATTTAATAAACAAAGTATTAGAATAAGAACTCACTTCTGTAATAGCTACTCTAACAATAAGCAAGATATTAAAAAAAAGAATCCACTTTTGTAGTAACTACTGTAGCAATTTACAGAAGTCTTACTTTTGATGGTATCAAATAATTAATATTTGAATATTGAACTACTTTTTAGCATCTCAGTAGCACAAAACTTAAACCAAGAACTATTAATTCCGAATTCAATCGAAAGTGAAGATTAGTTCTATCATTTTAGTCAACATTGCTTGCTAAAAGAAAAATTTTGGGATAACTATGAGCATAATAAAACCATCATCTTCCTCCTCCGAGGACAAAAAACCTCACCAAACTTCCAACATGCACACCCCCTACAAAAAAGGCTCAACCTTTGGAAGGTTCTCATTGGCCACGTCCTTGTCTGGTTTGCTGTTTACTTCTCTCTCGCTAAATTGTGTTAGCAGCTTCGCCTTCTCCTCTTCGTCCCTCTTGAAGCAAAAAGCCAGCTGAGAAACAGCCGTACCCGAAAAGAAAACATGTGAAACAGTTCAACATTCGTTTTTTCAGCAGGAATCCTGTCGATCTTTGGCTAGAAGTGATCGAATTTGCAGAAAAAGATTCGTTCTTTAGGGAATTAGAGGGGGTTCCGTCGAAGGATTTTGGTTTCGAGGCACAAAAGTTGCTCCTTTTTTTTTTAATCTGGAACTCGTAAAGCTCGAAGCTTTAGCAGGGATTCCATTGAGTTCTGGTGCGGCTGCTTGGAAAGATGCCGTCTTGGTGGAAGGGAAAGTCGAAGTCGAAGTCCAGCCCACGGAAGAAGGAGGTGGAGGAGGCCGCGATTGCGGCGGCGGAGGAGGAGGTGCCAAGGCGAGGCAGGGAAACGAAGGAGGACAAAGCTAATAGCTTCGACGAAGTTCTTGGTTCTGGAAGGGGAAGAGACCCTTCTCCCATACATGGTGGCCGTAGTGGTGCTGCGTTCAAGCCGGATTTCGCGGGAGGGTACACACTGCCGTTACCGAGCATGGTCTCTTCGCCGCCGCCGGCATCGGCTTCGGGGTCGGCCACCGCATCCGCGTCCAGCGTCAGCTCCTCGGGGTCGTCAGATGAGGTCCCCGATCACGGCTTCTATAGGTATATGTTGGACTGCAAGGTTGAAGTTCGCTCCATCGGTACTTTTTAATCATTCAATTTTGTGTCTGTTTAGATAATTAATCTGATTTTTTGTTGTTTTCCTTTGTTTTTTTTTTTGATTAATTCACGGAATCTTGTGCTTTGCTGCTGTTGTTCTGATGACTGTTTGTTCTGGAAAGATAGCAACTCTATTAGTGCTATGACACTGTAATCCTAAAAGTTATATTGTGATGCAATTTGCTTTTCTGGTTCTGAGGCTTTGCTCTTCTGGTTATCCATTTGTTGTTTGGCTTATCTTGCTATGTTCTACTGCTTATATTATCAAAGGTAGAGAGATCAACTATAATTTTTTTTTTCTTTTCTGCATTAGGTATTCAGATCCGATCAACACACCAAGGGGCAGAAATGTGTTGATCGATGTACAGAGGAATCAGCATGCTAATGAGGACAGACATCTCTTTGCTTGTAGTCCGGTCATGGAACATCCGAGAGGCTTTGAAGGTTCAGCATCTCCGATAAGAGTGTTCCCTGCACATGGTTTTGATATTTTTTCCAATGGCGGAGCTCTGCACTCTCGTGGCCAAAGTTCCGTAGAGAGTACATTAAGCAGAAGACCAGAAAGCTCTTCGCCTCGAGGAAGAGGGACAACTCCCTCTTCTGCATCTCCTGCTCAGCCCAGAGCTCTTGGCTTATCACCAGCATCCCCAAAGCTAAGACAGGACAACCTAAGAAACCCACTTCATCCTTTACCTCTTCCTCCCAGCTCTCCCAGCTCATCATCATCAACATCTTCTTCACATTCACCAAAGTCGCAATGGAAGAAAGGAAAGTTATTAGGACGGGGAACTTTTGGCCATGTCTATCTTGGCTTTAACAGGTAATCAAGAATAATGCATGCAGTTATTTATTTGGTTTCATATGTATGCACAGATCAAATGTGTCAGTGGTTCTTCCTTTTATGATAAATTGGGATCATTAGAGTTCAAGGAAAGATAAAAAGGAGTCTCACCAGAAAATCAACTTTTGCTTCAATTGCATTTTGGAATTATGGTCCACTTGTGATGTTATTATCTGTAGTGACTCTGCTTACTGTATATTTTTCAGTGAAAGCGGTCTGATGTGCGCCATCAAAGAGGTCAAAAACATTTCTGAAGATGGGAATTCAAAAGAATGTCTCAGGCAACTAAGACAAGTAATCATCTGATGTTAATTGATTGACTATACATGATGCATTTTCATAGTTAATTTTGAAGCATGTACTCATTGAATTTAGAATAATTTTATTTTGTTCGATGTTTTCAGGAAATTGATTTGCTCAGTCAACTTTCACATCCAAACATAGTGCAGTACTATGGAAGTGAACTGGTAAATATGAACATGCTGAGTATTCTTCGTTCCATTTTCACCAAGGACTTTGTGCAAGCTATATGTTTTTTTCTGCAATGCATGTAGTTGAAAGTGATTTATGCTGCAGGTTTTGGTGGCGTCCAATATCAGGATTGTAATTATAGTGAGCTACTAAGTTGATAATGTGAAAACTGAAAACAATTAAAAATCTAAAAGAGAAATATTGGTCCAGCAATAAAATCTAAGATCCAACAAAATTATGGGAATATGTCAGTTTGTGGAGCTTCTCAATGGAGAAACTTATGTCATGTTAATCATAAACCAACTCAAAAGCTTTGAGCTAGAACCCTCTGATTATGAAGTGCTCTCATCTCATTAAGTTTTGAATTTTATATTTAATACACAGGTAAAAATAATCATATTAATCTAGTACATGATTTTATGATGAGTCTACGTTCATAATGGATAAATGGAGTTTTGTTTAGATTTTTCTGCCTTCGTATCCATGTTGTGCGGCACTGAAATGGGTCTTACATGTTTACTCAGCCACGGGGTAATATATATGTATATCAGTGTAGGTTCAGGCAAATAGAAAGGCATGTTTCAGGTTTATATATCAATCAGGCAGTGAAATATAATTTATCAGTGTAGGTTCAGGCTAAATAAAAGGTGATAGGAAGACCATTATTATTCTCACAAGGTCATTATCTTAAAAGTGCGGCACCTCTTCTCAGACAACAGACTTCTCTTGCATCATGTGCTGTGCACTTCAGTTTTGGACACAAGATGGTCATAGATTTTCCTTTTGAAAGTTTATAACAAATTCCCAGCATAAATAGAGTGAAATAGCATAAACAACACACCACCATTCTAATGTTAAAAGTTCACAGGAAGTTTGTCCTCTGTAAGTATACTCAAAACTTGAACTCATTTCATTTTTTTATACAGGCAGATGATACACTGTCAGTTTTCCTCGAGTATATTTCTGGGGGTTCGATTCACAAGTTACTTCAGGAATATGGCCCTTTCCAGGAAGCTTTAGTCCGTAGTTATACAGCCCAGATCCTTTCTGGGCTTGTTTATTTACATGGGAGGAACACTGTGCATAGGTACTTGAGTACTAAGGGCTATAAGGTTTTTTTTATTTCTTTTCTTTGAGATCAGATTATTGAAAGTCGATGCTTTACATGATAGGGATATTAAAGGAGCAAACATACTGGTTGATCCGAATGGTGAAATCAAATTGGCTGATTTCGGGATGGCTAAATATGTAAGCTCCTTCAGCTATTGAACCTGTTGTTATGGGGCATCTTTCATTTGATTGCTGATATCATGTGATGTGGAAGCTCTGCTTGTTTGGTGACTAGAATTTATGCTATATTTCACATAAATGTCCAGATAAAACAGGAGAACATAGTAACGTAAGAATTTTAGATAAAAAAGAGAAAATATAGCTTTCATGCTTAAATATAGCTCTCATGCTTTGTAGCTCTTATATTGTCATGCCAAAAATCTTGAATACCGAATGACATGATTGGTTAAAACAACCTACATAGGATTATGTCTTATGTGTTTAAGCAAACGACATTATTTTCTTTGTGATCTCTTCTTTTTCCTTATCTTTCTTTGGTGCCAAAAATAATGTGTATTCTGGTCTTCTAAACTAATTTCACTTTTTTGGCTTATTTAGATATCATCGTACACATCCATACGTTCATTTAAAGGAAGCCCTTATTGGATGGCTCCAGAGGTTAGTTATAGGATTTGATTGATACCATCAGATTTGCATGTGCATTGCTAAAAATTTAAAACCCTGTCCTTTTTCGCAATAATTGTCATACAGGTTATCATGAATAGCAATGGTTATAATCTCTCAGTAGATATATGGAGTCTGGGATGCACAGTTATTGAGATGGCTAATGGAAAACCTCCATGGAGTCAGTATGAAGGGGTGTGTTATCCACCTTGTCTACTTTTATTTTGACACCACAATTATCTGATCTGGAATTGCTTTCCAGAAATATTATATGTGATTGTTCAGTAGCTCTTGTCTGATTCTTTTTTATTTTCCTATTTATTAGGTGCCCGCAATATTTAAAATAGGGAACAGCAGAGACATACCAGAACTCCCTGAGCATCTTTCTCATGATGGAAAAGATTTTTTAAGGCAGTGTCTGCAGCGTGATCCATCCCTTCGTCCTACTGCATCGCAGCTGATAGATCACCCTTTTGTTCGAGACTATATGATAAAAAGAGCTTCAATGTTGAATACAGCCACTGATAACCTACCTGCATTCTCTGAAGGAAGCCATGCGATGATGGTATAATTACAAATGACCAATTATATTTATGAGTAGTTTTCCTTCTATTTCAGTTTTTTCAAACTTTTATTATGCTGTTTATGCGTGTCTGTTGTCTCTTTGTGAGCTGATAATTGGTAAATATTGATGAGCTAATTTTGGTTGTTAAGAATATAGATGTCGAAAGATGCCGGATGACTCAATCTTCATTGTTGTGAATCTCTTTTGAAAGAGATAGTCACTTACAAAAGAATATACGAGATTTATGAGGTTTGATCCTGTTTGGGACAGGCGGTAGGAGATGTCATATTGCATTGATAATATCAATTGGGTAACAGTTGGATTAGAATTCAAGGCATTGTCTACTCCTATAATACAAATTTCTAAGAAAATGGTTATCATCAAACTAAATACTTGTTTTCAATAGTGACATCAAACTAAATACTTGAGTTCATGGTTTCAAATCCTAACTCATGAACTAAAAGATCAAATTTCCACATGAATGTGTCACATGAGGGTCTAGACATAATGAACTAGTGTTAAACCTATAAAATGGGGGAACAAGTCCTATGCATGTTTCTACTAAAGTGTAGTCCTATTCATATAAGTGTAAACTTTAGAAAAGAATATAAGTTCATCAAATTAAAGGACTTTATATTGGTGGACTTCAAACCTTATGATTGCCAACATCTTGCAATTGGCTGAATGAATGCCTTTTAAGTGGATTAGATGTCTCACTTCTCAATCATGGAGCATGTGAATGTACAAATGGTATGCTGGTTGAGAATGTGATACATTGTTAACATGAAAAAAGGCATGTTACATATGTCTTTGCTGTCACCAAGCCCGTAACCATGGTTTTAATAACTTGAAATTTATTTTCTCCTAATAAAATTGGTCATGCAAGAGCAAAATTCTCCAGAAACAACTGTTAATTTTGGTATTGCTTCTTTACTTACCATTTCTTGTTATTTATGTGCAGACCAATGTGGAATTTTCTTCCAACAGAAGTACTTCTCCGCTACTTGATAGAGACTATGGCACGAGAAGAGCTCCTGGATTTCCTTTGGCATTGCCTTCTTCAGCATACAAGATCAAAAGGTAGTTGAATGTGAAACTCTAGCTGTCTGTTAATCTTTTTTGCTTTCTGCTAATCAAATTGCTCTTGTTTGCTTTCAGTGATTTGGGAAACATCAAGCCAAACATGTCTCTTCCTGTCTCCCGATGTTCTAGTCCGCTTAGGCAATTCGAGCAATCTAACAGAAGTTGTTTGCCGTCTCCTCCTCATCCAGCCTACTCAGCTGGAGCTGCAAACTATAGTCCAATTAATTATTCCCTTTATCCAATCAGACCAAGCAACGACCTTTCAGATCCTTGGCACGACTTCGGCAAGATCAAGTCCCGTTCTCCGTATGGTTCTCCAAGGCGGTTGAGCATTGGTATGTAAAAAAGATGATGGAAAGCTGAAGTAAAGAAAACAAGTGCAGATGCATGCCCAATGAGTTTGTCTTGCTGCTATAATGAATGAAGTCAGATTCTGAACAAAAAAGTGTCAGTCTGATGCAGCTGATGGCTCTTGATATTAATGTTCAAGAGACCTGCATATATACAGTCGTCAAAGCATGATAGTTGTAACAGTATATATCCACTACCACATTTTGACATCCTGTACAGAGTTTGTGTGCATAGTAAAGAAAGTGCTCTCCTTGGAAAAAAATAATGAGTAAAGAATGTAAAGATTTCAGCCGGCTTTCTTGCTTCTTTTTTGTTTACGTTACTGCATTTTTGTCCATCTTCCATCAGTAATAGCTAGTAGTCGTAGTGGAATTCCTCTTCTGCAAGACCATTCATATCACCTTCTGTATCATAAAAAATCTGGCCTTCCATGTCATCATAGATATGGATTGCATCTTTAATTTCTTAGCTGTTCTATGTAAATCAAATTGAAGCACAAAGCCAAAGTTCTGATTTTAAACTTCTTTCCAAGTGGCAAAGAATTGCTGTTATTGTTTTGATAGGTCTTTGGTGAAGCAATGCAGCATTTATCAGAAGGCATCTATTTTCTTTTATGTCTTTTGTTAATATTAATACTTTAGCAATTTGCCATGACTTTTGATACATCACACACACAAAAAAAGGAAGAAACCAGTAATTCTCATGATTAGTTCCAATCTATTAAGGCTCTATTTGGTTACAGGTAGAATAATGATTTATTCCATCTTAATCTATCAACCAACCAACCCGTGAAAATGATAAGAACAATTTTGATATTTAACGAAAATATTAACCTTATGGTTTATAGATAATATCAAAATATGAAGTTATGATACACCAATTGGATGGAGGTGGAGTAGTAAGGATCTCATTTTCGTTTAAAAAAGGTCTCGAGTTCGAGTCTCCTGCATGCAGGAATTTTCTATTGGGAGTCTCACCCATCAAAGCCATATCAAAATATAGTTTAATCTTTAACTGAGAAACATATATCGCCCATCAAGTATCCCATGACTCTCTCTCGAGCTTGAGATGAGTGGCACAAATAAAATACTACTGATGTTACATTTTCTCCTTGTTAATAATCTCTTAAATTCTAATTTTTTGAGAAATCTCGAACTTCAAAAATAAAACATACTTATTAAATATAAAATAGTCCAAGATAAATAGATCATAAATACTTCAAATTTAAACTTTTGGATAAATTTTAAACAAAAACTCTAACATTATATATGGTGACTTTTTGAGAGATAAGCATGTAATAACTTATCCTTTTTAAGATAATATGATAATTACCTTTATTCTACCTTATCTTATTCATCAACTAAATACAACCTAAAAGTCCAAAGCTATTTATAAAAATGTAGAATGGGGAAAAGAGTAACATTACACCCTCTAACCAAAGTTTATTTTTATGTCAAACTTCGAATTAGAGATCTCTAAATTTTATCCACACTTAAAAGTACTTAAATCTCCTTCCAAATTAATTTTTATTATTTAGTAAGTAAAAGTTTTACGCTACTAACTTCTTATATCATTATATATATATATATATATATATATTATAAAACAAAAGGCCGATATTATTTCTTTTATAAAACATATAATATAAGAAGTTAGGAGGGTACAATGTGATTTCAAAATTAAAAAAAACAAATTAACAAAAATCGGAGGGACTAACTTTTAGGTGGCGTCTGAAAATCGAGAACTTGATGTTATTAGAATTTTAATAAATAATCTGATTCGATAAATTATGAAAATTTAATTTGATGAATAAATTTTAACAATAACAAAATATAATTAAATAATCTATGACAAATAATATTATAAAATATGAAATATTTACATAGAAAATAATTTTAAAAAGATAGAAAATATGGTGAGGTAATTAAGTTATCATAAAACTTAAATAAATTTATTTAAAAGTAAAAACCAAAGTTAAAAAAAAAAGATTAAAAAATGGATTGATTGATGCCTAAAACATGAAATGAAATCATTAATTAGTTTGATGTTCATTTTAATATTTTTTTATTATTTCGTCTTTATGATGAGGTTAAATGAAGTGATAAAGAATTTCTGGTCGGAAAAAAAAAGTTTGGAATTCAATTTTTTTTCAGTACAAAAAATTTTCGACTCATGATACAAATTACTGAATTAGTTCTCCCGAAGAGGGGCAACGAAAAAAACGCTTTGCACAAAACCGGTCAAAACCTGTTGCCAAACCGGTCCTTATAATATAACAAGCGGCAATAAAAAGAAACAGGAAATCCTGCGCCGCGCCCTGCCATCGTCTGCTGCCTTGCTTCCTTCACTCCTGCGATCCCGGCGGCTGCCTGTGAGGGGAGATCCGACGACCCGTTCTTCTTCATCGGTAAAACCATCGTCTTCTATCCTTTTCTTCTTCTTTTGTTGCCTGAATTGATCTATAGAGCGATTCTTACGGTATTGAGCTGTGTTTGCTGGTTCTGTCCGACTCGGAATTTTGGGTTAAATTTCCTTCCATCTCTATTTCTTTTCCGGGAGCAATTTCTTCTCGCATTTGAATCCACTGGGAATCGCGTGCTTTTGTTGGGAGGATCCGTCGATCAAATAGAAGAAAAAAAAAGTACTGCTAGTTTGATTTCTTCTCGCCATTGCAATTATTAGACAAGGGAACATTGTGACGGTAAAATAGTATGAAACTGGTTATAGATTCTGGTTTTAATTGGTAACATGAAAAAGAATTCGCCTTTCTGCTCTTTTATGTTGATTTAGATGCCAATATATTTAGGGAAAATAATATGATGTACTGTTAGATTGAGATTGCATATCTTATTTCAAAAAAAAAAACGAGAAAAAAAAATCATAATTGGCGGGAGCATTTTTATGATAACTTAGGACTTGAAGTAAATCTTCTTTTATGTCATGAAACCAGATGTATCAATGAGCTAAAAATATGGTCTTTTGGCAATTTTCCTACTTTGAATTTGATTTGGGAAAAAAAAATAGTACTTCTCATATGAAGAGATGCTCTTCTGCTTCTCTTCTCTTCAATTGTCTATGTTTATGACCAAAAAAGGGAAAATTTTGTTTGGTACTGCTCTCCTGCTACAAAATTAGTTTTGCATGAGTCCATTACTTGCAGAGATTTGTGTTACATGTCTGCCAAAATCATTCAATTTTCAATAATACCTTTCAATGTTTGTTTAACTTTAGGTATTGCATCATTTAACTGCTTGATAATTTGACGATAATTTGATATTTCTATATTGTATCTGAAACATGAAGAAAGAACTTCACTGGGTTACTTGGTTCTGAATTGTGAGCAGAGTCGTATGGACCTTTTGTTTTTATCACAAGCTAAAGTAGTTTTACATGCCTTCATATTTGTGTCCTTCCCTTTATGTTCTGCAAATCTTATAATGTCAAGTTCAGTAATCTCCTGTAGTTTTTTTTTTATTTCATCAAATGCAAGATACCAAGAGAAAATAGTGCATTGATATATTTTTACGGTGATTTCACAAATTAAGTAAATCATGTTATGATTTACATAATATCATAAGTATGCCTATACTTGAAGTAGCTTGGGTATGAATTCATGGAACTTATAGCGACTGCTGTTTTCCCTTACGAGACAACAAAGTTTACATTGATCCTTTTTAGGATGAATTAACTTTTTCATCAATGTCTTTTTTCAATCAATTTTCATTAATGGCTTTTCCTTGATACATTTGTGAAACCCTTAACAAAATTCTTCTTTTACTTCAATGCCACTTCAAAACTCCAGACAAATTAGTCATTTTTATCAGATTATACTTATGCTTATGAATACATTTATAGTTTACTTTCCTTTTTGATGTCTACAAGAAACAACTGATCAGTAACATCTCTTTAGGTTATTCTGTCTTATAGAAGACACTCAACTACTCAAGGATTAATGCCTTCTCTAAGGCTGCTTTTTGGCTTGCACGTCCCAGGAATTCTCAGGTATATGTTGCATGACAACCTTTAATATGCAATTTTCATTCAAGATGGAGTTTTTCTCCACAGTTTCTATCGAAATAATTACTTTATGCAAATTCTTCTTCCACATCCTCATCCCATTAACTGGCTTTGCAGGCAGCTCGAAAATGACATGCAGACAGTAATAAATGTACTGCAGCCAGGACCCCTGGGAATTATTGAACATAAATTCTCCATGGCAGAGGTCAATGAGGCAAAGAAGATAGTTGGAAGAGCCATAGGAAACTGGCGAAGACATGCTGCACTTGAAAGAAGTGGCCATACTGGGAATCATTAGGAAAATAAAGCATCATGAATGTTTTCTCTCAGAGAGTGAGAAGTTAATAAAGCATCATTATAGAACTTTCAGTTGTCCAAAGAATGTGATTCCCAAATTTTAGGGGCCATGGCTTGTAGTCCTAAATGGAGGAAAATGATTTTATTATGCGGTCATTAAATCTCCTACAACTCTATATCATTCATGTTGCTAAAATTTACATCAGTTGGCTTCTCTGTATCTGATTGCTGATAGGTTTTCTTTGAACTGCTCAAATGCTCTTGAGATGCTATGAAAGCTTACGAACCAAAGCATCCTTTTTTAATATAATTTCATATCAATATCAAAAAGAAAAAAAAACAGAGGCATGTTTGTGCCAATATGTGCAGGACATGTCAACCTTTTTAATTTTACAAATTGCATCCTCACAATTTGATTCTTCTTTTTTGCCTTCTTTCTTTTGCACATGATCATGATATGTATTATTTTCGGCATCAACTTAGTATTCACAAAGCTTGATTAATCTATGCATTTTGATTGACTTCACCTTCTAATTTCTGAGTTAAATTCACTAAGCTTACTTATTTTAGGAGGAAACGGCGTTTTGTCCCCGGGATAAACTAAAGATGCTGGGCAAAATGTGTACTTGAAGCACGACGCCGAGGCAATTTTGTACGTAGGATGATGCAAGCACATACTTACTTCGTATTTAAAATATTACACGTTTAAATACCAATAATTATGTACATAGAAAAATGTTGCTCGACATTATGACCATTAACCCCTGTAACTGATTTTCAATTTATTTATTTATTTATTCGGTCGAGGCCCACCGATGTTCGAGACTATTAGCATTTGACTAATTTAATGCTTGGACGAGAGCGACAAGAGTTAAACTCTAATCAAATTGATGATTTTAAAGATTCGAACTCGAAGCTACTAGCTCCCTCAAACAAACTCGCTAATCAAATAATGCTTTTATTCTTCAATTTTTTTTTTGAGTCGCTCTAGGAAATCTGTGATCCGAGTCACTACCCATCAAACTTGAATATAAAATTTATTAGAATAAGTCACTTATTACTTCATCCTATTTTTTTATTTGATTTTGCTGAAGCATGAACATTTCATTTTCTGGATTTTTTGGCTAATTTTTACATGAAATTATTAATGGAGAACAAAAGGACACGTAAAGCATTCATATTGGCAAGTTTACTACATAAAAATCAAAACACAAAAGAAAAAGGAAAAGTCCACGCCGCGAATCCAACAGCAGTTTTGAATTGACCCTCCGAATCTTTTAAAGTGAAGCCACGGCTTGGTTTGCGCGGCTCTCCGTTCGCCTCATTCCTCTCTCACAAAATGCTTGGGATGGATATCCTGAGCACAACCAGAATCCACAACTCGGCAATCCAACTTGGAAGTAATCCATCTCTTGCTTTGGCCAATAGCCACCTGTCTTCTTGCCTCCATCCTCCTTGGAAGCTGGGAATCTGAGGTCCAGTTTGGTCGCTCTTGCACTTCCCCCTGCGCGGTGAGGCTGAGGCAGTCTCCGCTGCAGTCCTGCAAGCCATGGCTGCTTGTTTCCGTGTCCACAAGGTGAACAATGAATTCATTGCATTTTGCTTGCTGGTTTCAGCTGAGAAAGTTTGTTCTTTCTCATTTGGGCCAAGATGCGCATGTAGTGTTTGTTAAATGTGCACAAAGGTGCTTGAATATGCCAATTATACAAGATGTGGCTTTTGACTGTGACTTGGCTTCCATACATGTTTTCTTTTCCGTATTGTTGAATTATCCATTCAGTTTAAAGAAGGACAAAAAATCATTCTTTTGCATATATGCTGACATGGTCCTTGAAGGAATTGAGTACGCTTAAACTATCATATGCTGACGTTTCATCTCATTGAATCTGATTCATGCAGGGAGTTATGGTGCAGTATCAGATGAAACCTGTAAAGGCTTATTTTGATCATGTTGTGCACTTCAATAAACTTTGTTGTCAGAAGTGGCGACTGACAATCCGATCTTCTACTCAATCTCAAAGATATTGCTACCACTCATCCACACCAAGGGATGTATCATACGGTCTTTGCTCGTCAAACCAGGGGATCATCGGGTTAAGAGGTTCTTTTATGCACAAAGCTGAAAAATCATTCAGAAGAACATTTCAGATACATGCTCAGCTGGATGTTGCCAGTGCTGTAGATGTAATCAATGATCTCGGTTTTGATACATTTACTTTCTTGGCTGTGACTGTTCTTATCGTACCTGCATTCAGGATCATTAAAGCTAGCCCTGTAAGTTATTTCCAATCATTCAAATCATTTTACCAAATGTCGTAGCACCTTTTCTTTAACTATTTTAAGGGCCTTCATGCATCATAACTCCAAATAGCATTCTTTTCCATATATTTAACATGATTATAATCTTTTTCGATGAAATTGGAACATATATCCTTTGGAATATGGTGCAATAGAGCGTTGTGACTGATTTTGTTGTTTTTCCTAATCTTTTTTTCCATGACATATGATTGGAGAAGTTTGCATGTTCATCTATTCATCAAATCCTGCAACAAGAGCAATTGTTTATTTCATTGAGAAAGAGTTATTTGCAGAAGTATATGCATCTAACTAATATTGGTTCCTAATGGTTATTGTATTGGAAATGAGTTTTTGATCTAGATATCAATAGAGGCCATTGTCAATATTTCCAGATTGATTAATTTTCACTGGCTATTCTGTTACCTTTTAGTAAACTTTGTTATTCTAAAATGTTTATGTTGGTCATCTTCTCTTTGAAATGGAGTCATGCTGATACCTTTTTTGCATGCACATACAAAAATGTGACCGTTCGTGTGCATGCAAAAACTTTCATGATCTTCAATATCTTATTTCTGCATTTAAAGAGAATAAGTGACCTTCATGTTATCTTTCAGTTTAACTTCTTTACATTTGATTGCATGCAGATACTTGGTTTCTTTTGTGCTGGTGTTGTCCTTAATCAGTTTGGTCTTATAAGAAATCTCACAGATGTTAAGCTTTTGTCAGAATGGGGAATCCTTTTCCTGGTACGTTTACTTGGATTTCCTTCTGAAAACATGGATGAAGCCACTTGATATTACACTGATTCAAGATGACTCTATTGCCTAGACATGCTAAATATTCTTGATTTAATTTCATGTACATTTGTATAATTGTTACAATGATCATCAATTTAGTTGATTAACCATTTTTTGTCCAGAAGTTCTTAGGCTTAAATATCCTTCAATTTTCTTTCGTCATAATTTTCCTATCTAGAACAGCTTTTCAGTAGAGAAAGTATTACACACATATCTTTACAGATCAGTGACAATAAGTTTAGGACATATTTCAATAGAAATCAGGGTGCATTCCCCGCAAAAGTGCAGTTAAGAAGACGGTAAAACTTCTAGGCATTCCGTTGTCCGCAAGTGAACAAAAAGCATAGAGATTGACTACTGAGAGTAGGGAATATGAAACCGAGCATAACCTTAAATATTTTAAACTCCACATCTGTTTCTCAAATCCAAGTTCTTGGAAATGAACTTCTTACTGAATTCTGTTGAATGTAAGCTAAATGAACTTTTGGAATTGTGCATTACGAAACCGTTCCAGAGAGTACATATGGCTATTTGCAAACTCCTAGGGATCAAAACTTAAAAATTCTTAAGGAAGGAAATATCTTAAAGCTGCTACAACTTTCATCTTCGATTCAGTAACTAATCATGTTTGTAAACCTAAATTTTGAACACTTTTGTACTTTCTATTTTATGGTTTTATCTTCTAATGTCTATTAGATTTCTGATTCTAAATGAAGTAAAATCTAATGAATGGGTTTCATCCCTTGGTAGTTGTTTGAGATGGGACTGGAGCTGTCCTTGGCACGTCTAAAAGCTCTAGCAAAGTTTGCCTTTGGCATGGGCCTTACACAGGTATCTATTAATCATCTTTCTCTTTTTCCTTACTTATTAGTAGGATGTGAAAATTGCAACTGTAGTGTTTTTCTCTTTTACATGTTAGTTCATGCCCGCATGAGATTAGTTACATTCCTAGTCGTATCATGACTTTAAATTTTTGGTTCCATATGTGTAATGTTTGGAGTCAAATGTAGGTCTTTTAATTGTTAATCAGAACAGAATCCCTTATTCTCAAGTTTCATTTTAGCTTCCTTGTTGATCAACCATCAGGGAAACATTAACATTCACTTAAGAGTCAATTAACCCCAAACTAAAGACCCACATAATTCAAACAAAAAATCATAATTGACCTCATATTGAATGGGAAAAAGAAATTTAAGGGTCCAAAATTCCTCGTCAACAATAAACAAAAGTGACACCTCCCTCTGATGAAAGAAAAAAATATGATAACCTTTATCTTCCTTTTTCGTCTTCACTTTCTACTGCCTCTCTTCTCATGTTAATCCAAATAAAATATATACTTCTGTTTCTTCTAGTATATATTTTTAATATTGATGATTGACAAGTGTTAATTTTGATTTTCTGAAAATTTACATATTTGGCATCATCCAACATGCAACAATAAGTTCATTCATGGTTTATAAATAAATTTTGCGGAGATATTAATTAATTTGATTGTCAAGTGCATATTATGCTTGCTTTTACCTTTATCCACCATTTTTTCTTTAACCCCAAATAAGATAATTGTCTACTCCAAAATAGCAATAACGTAGGAAGAAAACCAACCAAGAAATGTACGAAGTCTTTCAATATTATGAAAGTCCCAGTTTGTTCAACCAGTTATTGCACTTCCTATAATTGATCTGAGATCAAACTTTTGGCTATCACCAAAAATACTCAACATGTATATACAAAACAAAAAGAGGTTAAATATTGCCATAGAAAATATTAAAAATATATATTTTTAAATGAACTTGTGATATATGTGTACTTGTATTCAAGGAGCCTTTATTTATTTCATTAGGTTAGGAGATCATTGATTGTGCCCGTGCCTTTGGTCCCAGAGTCATCGTTATCTATCAAATATGGTGTGCAAAAGAATGTTTGAGCAAAATGCACTTCTTTGGTTGTGACTGAGTATGAGCATGGAGCCTGTTTTCGTTATTAATATATTTTATTATCATATAATTTGATAATTTCCAGTGTCAAGTATGTACTCAAGCATTATATTTAATTATGTTATGCTATTTGTTTCTTTTAACTACTTTCTTACTACCAGAGAAGCATAAATTTGGTTTGTATTATATAGTCTTAGGTGGTTGCTGATCTATGTGACTTTTGTTTGTTCTTTCTTCGAAGGTTGTATTATCAACACTTGCTTTTACGGCATTTGAGCTTCCTCCTAATGGGGCTATTGGAACAAAAATTTTGCAATTCCTATTTCATTCAAGACCTGACCTTGTGAGTCTTTCTACTTGAACTTTTTTAGTCACTGTTACTCTAGATTATTGTTATAAAAAATAAAAAGACAACACTCTGTTTTCCTTGGAATTCAGGTGAATATTAGAAGCATTGATGAAGCCATTGTTATTGGAGCTGCTCTTTCTCTATCTTCCTCAGCTTTTGTTTTACAGGTATGTGCATGATCCCTGTGTCAAGTTAAATTTAGATTCATGATATGAAGAAGCAAATTATGCTGTGGAATTAAAGATTGCTTTTGCTTATTGGTCTCTTTTCCATATATTTGATTAGACTAAGAACATTTCATTTTGATGTCAAAGTTCCATACTACAATTCTGTAATTATGTAAGAGACTTAAGTCCTCTTCGTACATAAGTTTCTCTTTTGTAGCTTCTTGCAGAGAAAGGAGAGCTTGCCACACGTTTTGGTTCTGCAACCCTGGGTATTCTTCTACTTCAGGTTGTTATTCTTCAATCAATTTTCATTATTATTTTATTAAATCACTTCAATCGAATTTGCAATAGACTCTAAGTATCTTGTTATTGTGCTCTATGCTCATGCAACTTGATAGTCAAAGGTATAAATGTAACCCACTTGATCCCTTGTTCTTGTAGGACATAGCAGTGGTCCCTTTGCTAGTGATTCTTCCAGTGCTTGAGAGTCAGGTATTCTTCATCTTCATGATGGATTTGGAAGATCCTTTGATACATCGAGTTTGTTTTGTACTAAAATGATTTGTATTAAAGAAAAAACTAATTTGTAAATGAGTTTTCTGTGCGTCATTTAGGATGCACTGTTTCCTGTCTGAGTAATTATACTATAGAAAATATAGGGAAAAAAATGAGGATCACTTCTCAATGGGCACATGAAATAGTTTCCCCTTAGAGGTTTGGGGGCTATATTCAATCAACAAATATTTTCCAAGATAGTTGGTACAGTACCCTTTCAAAAAGATATTTGGTACAGTATGTACATATAACCGATTGATAATTCTAACTGAAAGTTAAGGCTTGTGATCAACTTGTCATGCAATCTTCTATAAACATTTAGTCCGCAACTTAAAACACTATGTGATATACTGATATATCTTTAACTTCTTATCCTGACAATCCAACTTTGTTCGTTATGCATGTCCATATGGTGTATAATTTGCTCTTTATAATTTAGTTCTCAATTGTAGGAACGTGATGTCTTTAACTTATATATCTCTAACTTCTTATCCTGACAATCCTACTACATGCCATTTCTTCCTCTCTTCTATCAGAATCTGTGCAATCTCTGTTTCCATTACTCATCTTGTTTCCTTTGGTTATTTTGGTGTTTAAATCTTTGTAAACTTTTTGATACACTTGTAGACTACTAAAGAAGCAGGTACTTGCTGCCATGTTATGTCTGGCTCCAGTAAATTTAGTTCCAAAATGGAAATCCTTTCGCGAACAGACAAGGCTGTTAAAATCTCAGTAAAATATTTGCACCTAATTATGTACTTTAATTCAAAAGTAGTTTGTCATTTTCCATGACATCTTATCATGTCAAAATTATGCACTTTATCTCCCATCAGGATGTGAAGATAAGGATAAACCCTTGTGTCTAAACTATCCAAGATCACATAATCTAGATACTTTTAGAAAGTGACTTCAGTGCAAATGTTGGATGAAACTTTTCTTTGAAGAGAATGTTCCAGAAATTAATGTCCTTTACCTTGCTGATTTGTGAATGTAGAACCTTATAGAGGAAAGCATTTTACCAATGCTAGCAGCTGAAAGCTTGAAAGCTTTAGGTGGGCTTGGTCTACTTTCTCTTGGAGGAAAATACTTCCTCAGGCGCATATTTGAAGTATGTATGAAGATAAACATAAGCAACAACTTTTTCTTGGATAGTTCATAAATGTTGATCTCCAATTCAGCAGTAATCACTTATTGTAGGTTGTTAATGAGTCGAGAAGTTCAGAAGCCTTTGTTGCACTCTGTCTGCTTACAGTTTCAGGGACTTCACTTCTTACACAGATGCTGGGGTTTAGTGACACGGTAGGAAAAATCTTTCCATGACAATGTTAGTACATGCTCTCTCTCTTCCCTAAATAAACTCCTCTTTCATATTTCAGTTAGATATTCACATTTATATTATCTTTAGCTAGGAGCATTTCTAGCAGGAGCTCTACTAGCAGAAACAAATTTCCGGACACAAATCGAAGCAGACATAAGGCCCTTCAGAGGTTTACTGCTCGGGTTATTCTTTGTAACAACAGGAACCTCCATCGACATGCAGGTATGTGTCTTTTTTGTTCTTGAGACTTGCATGCCTATAGCCAAAGTATTTTTAGCAATATATGATTACTTCCCACCATTTCAATTTTATCACAGTTATGTTTTGACTATCTGAATTGTGAATCCAAGCTTTTCGTTTTTAGTGAAAGAGTAAAAGGGTAAACAAGATTTTCCTTTCTTGATTGACAATGAAGATTAAATTTGAAATCACGTTTCTCTCTAACCATATTCACCTGTGAGAATATGTCAGCAATTATATCTATTATTCTAGTAATCCATTTTTATGTTCTTACAATTGATATCACCTATAAAGAGCTTGTCAAGCAGATTTTGTTGACTCTAAGGTTTGAGTATGAACATGCACTTTTAAAGTCCCAATGTTTCTTTCCCAATAAAATTAATCATAAGAGCCACCATAGAGTTTCATCCAACTTTCTTTTGTTTTTTGGCTATGCAGCTCCTTCTCCAAGAGTGGCCAAATGTGCTCACCCTCTTGGCAGGCTTAATAGTTGTCAAGACGTTGATTATTACTGCAATAGGTCCCCGTGTTGGATTGAGCATTCAAGAAAGTGTGAGAATAGGGTTGCTTCTTTCTCAAGGTGGCGAGTTCGGTTTTGTGGTATTTTCTTTGGCCAACAGGTTAGTTATGTGGAGATTTTACATTTCCGAATATCAATAAGCACTCTGTATTACAGCCTCACTTTTGTTTCAAGCAGACTTGGAGTTCTTCCACTAGAGCTAAACAAACTTCTCATTATCGTTGTTGTTTTATCAATGGCGTTAACCCCTTTTCTCAATGATATTGGAAGAAAGGCTGTTGATTTCATTGATGAGAAACTCCAAGCAGAAGAGGTAGATGCATAAAGTCTTGATTTCCTCTAAAAAGTTGGTCATGCGATGGATTTTCTCTTGCCATAAGGTTCAGCTTCTTTAATGATGTCTTCCTTTGCAGAAAGTAACTGATATGGTGAGCTTTGATGCAACTGAACCTGTTGTTATTCTTGGGTTTGAGCAAATGGGGCAGGTAACAAACAGTTTGAGAATATATGATGATTCCAAGACAATTTCTATTCATATTTCAAAGAATTAGTATTAACTTTCAATGCATATAGGTTCTTGCCAATTTCCTATCGACTCCGTTGTCATCTAATTTGGATGGTGACAACTTGGGGTGGCCCTACATTGCATTTGATCTTAATCTGGGGGTGGTTAAGGTACAAAGTTCTCAGTGCTGAGCTAGTTTTTATGAGTAATCAATTGATCGCCTAGCTTTCCCATGATACGGACTTTGTAGCTTTATGCTGATTGAATTTGCATGATGTCCCATGTTGTAACCAGTCAGCTAGAAAGATGGGTTTTCCTGTTCTATATGGAGATGGTTCACGTCCTGCAGTACTGCAGTCTGCTGGTATATCTGCACCTAAAGCTGTCATGGTTATGTACACAGGAAAAGAAAGGACCATTGAGGCAGTCCAAAGAATAAGAGTTGCTTTTCCTGCGGCAAGTACCAATTTTCCCTTTTTTTTAACTAAAGTTTATGCTTATTCATTTACTTCATTTTTAAAGGATGTTTGGATTTTCATGAACTGTTAAGCAGATAAATCATTTTCCTTCCGAGAACTTTATCAAATCCTCTCTAGTTACATAAATGACATTCACAGTATTTCAATATGAAAGTGATTCTTTAATTTTAATCTCTCAATTACCAAAGAGTTTCAGTATATTCTGATATACTGACAACACAGAATATATTACAAGATAGATGTGCTTTGCCTTATTCTTCAGTGATTTTACTGGATTTGCTCACCCAAACTACACATAGGTCCCTATTTACGCCAGGGCTCAGGATCTTTCTCATCTGCTGGAGTTGAAGAAAGCAGGTGCTACAGATGCTATCCTTGAAAATGCTGAGGTAAATTAGAGGGGAATTTGCTCTTTTTATTTTATTCAGCATCATAGTTGTAGAACCTGAGAAATATTTCTTAATGCAGATGAGCCTTCAACTCGGTTCAAAGCTTTTGAAGGGGCTAGGTGTCATGTCTGACGACGTGACTTTCCTGAGTCAGATTATGAGAGATTCTATGGAGATAAAAGCACAAGAGGAACTTGATAGAAGTGAAGATCAAGAATTTGAACTCATGAAGCCACTGCAGGTACATAAATTTGCATTCAAACAAACTCTTTGGTTATCTGTGTGGGAGTTTCATCTGCGTCGGCTAAGAATCTTACTAATTCAGGTAAGAGTGACTGACATGGTTCAGGCCAATGGGAAGGTTCCACCAGTGTCTTATACTGATGAGCAAATGTTGAGCCTGGACCAAGCAAAAGGTCAAATATCCGAGAATGCTAAACCATGTGATGTTGAAAGCGACGATGGTGTTAAATATTGTCAATTGGATATTGATGATGATTTCTCAAGTACTCAAGAAAATGGTGCAGGAGAGGAATACATGCCAGATAATTCTGTTCCATATACTAGTCCTACTGAGGTTTCATAGGTTCATTTGAGAGACAAAATTGAAGCTTGGGTATGATGATTTAAATTGAGGCACCGTTCCCTAGCACTGCAACAATTACTTATCTCAGAGGAGCTTGCTGCAGATCTGTTCTTGTATGTGGGGAAGCCATTGAGATCGCATGCTTCTTCTACCACCTCCCTGACATGAATGAAGCAGCCAGTGGAAATATACTACTAGTAATACAAGAGTTAGCTGATTTTCATTTCCTCTAGTTAATTTCTTGATATTTTTCTTGTCTTTTTTTTCTCAAAGCAAAAGTGAACTGTCTGTATATTTCTTCCAGTGCCAGAATCACATGATCTGAACACATTGTTGATCAACTTCAGAAAACATGATGCATCTGTAAATCTGAAAATCATGTATAAATTGTAACTAATTAACTATAGTTGGAAATGTTGTAAGCAACAGAACTCAAGGTCACCCAGCAAGCTTTGGATCTCCAATATGACCAGAATCCATTAATCACACTGTGGTATGCTTAATACATAGTTTTCTCTAAAAAAAATAATTGAAAGAGAAAGAAGATAAAGGTTTCCGCAGCCTCCTTGCTTAATATCTTCAATTTCTAATTTGTCCAACTGATATTAAAAAATTCTCCTCAAAAGGAAAATTCGAAGCTTAAATTTATGTAAAATTAATATGGTGAAATAAAGGAGGGATTAAATTAAGAAAATCAGAAAAAAAATGCGGTGAGCGTGGATCGAACACGCGACCTTCAGATCTTCAGTCTGACGCTCTCCCAACTGAGCTATCCCCGCTTTGTTTAGACTGATTTTATTTGCAAATAAAAATTCCAAATAATCTTCTTATGAACAATAAAATTAGAATTTATTCGAGCTACTGCTTAGACGTTTTATTTTCTATTATAAAAAACTCATTGAAAACAAATAATAGATAAAAAATACACACATAATGTCAAAATTGAAACTTGGCAAGGAAGCTTTATTTCAATTGAATAGGGTTAAATTCCGGAATAGAAAATTACCATAATTAAATTTTAAAATCGTTGTTTCTCATATCAAACTGGATTACTAAATGAATTTTAAATAAAAACTAATATCGAAAAAATATATACCGACGAATATTCTAGTTGCTAAGGAATCCGAATAACTTGAGAGAGAGATATAGAGAGATACTTTTATCATAATTTTTTGGGCTTCCAAAATTATTATTATGTGTGGTTCTGAATTACACACTTTAGACGAAACATTAATAATTTTTTTACGTACAAAAATTTTAAACTCAAAATCTATTTAAATAAGGAAAGACACTTACCACTCTCATTAACTACTTGATTAATGTTGTCTCTTTCAACATCGTAAAAAGAAATTATTATTTTTTGGATAATCAAAGAAATTATTATTTTGATTCTTATAATAAAAAAATGGAGCTGCTCCCTAATTAAGTAGGAAGCACTATACTCCCTATATCTTAAACTGTAGGATAATAAAAATAATTGTACTACATTCAGCACTCTTTACTTCCCAATGAATTAAAAGAGTTATTTTCATGTACCTCTCCTGAATTATATTCTATTTGTTATTTCAACTATTTACCTTTTCTAAACTATTTAAGCTTTTTCAATTTGCCTCCCTATCAAATTTGCTGTTATTATTTTTCTTCTTTTAGTTCATCCAATTACAAATTTATCCTTTATTATTAGTTGGTAAAAAACGAAAATCTCAAAATAATAAGTGTCCAGTTAAAAAGTATTTTTTTTAATCATTCTTCTTTTCCTTTTAAATGATAATGAAGGATAAAAATGTAACTAGATAAATAAAAGAAAAATTAAAAAATGTTTACAATGGGGTTTAAATGAAATTTCTTTAGCATGAACAAACGATTAATTCCAAAATTTATTGATTGAAATGAAAATAGAAAGTATTTTAGGTAGCTAAAAATATCATGGACCCAGAGTTCAGGTTTCAGGATCACAGAGAAGATGAACAAGTATAACTCCTCTAGTTCTTTTCTCCTGTTTGCTAGGACATGCCCATCCCCATGCCCTGCTTTTCACTTGAGCATTAGCAACCACTTTGAAGAATGCATTCCATTGTGGTGCCCATCAATCACAATCCAACACCACCAGTTGTTCCAGCTGGTAGGCTCCCCATGGAGTGAGAAAGATTTCCAAATAATCTTCATGCAATCTCACCTTATCCACAACCCCTCCTCATTCCTCCAATCACCAATCTTCTTCTCTCTCCACCTCATGATTGATCACCACCAAACCACATCCTCATCACATATCTCTTCCTCCATCACACCACCACCCCTTGTAGCAGCAGCAGCAGCAGCAGCAGCAGCAGCTGGTAGTAGTATAACCAAACAACTACATACATCTCAAACTGCTGAGGTTGCTGTGCAAGGGAGGTGTCTAACATGGCTGCCATGAACTCCAGCGTGTTGGCATGCAACTATGCCCTCTCCGCTGCATCAGACTCGAACCTGAGGCTCATGTCCCCCGCTTCGGTGGCGTCCACCTCCGCGGCATCGCCGAGGCTTCCGGTGATCAGAGCCCAGCAGGCCAAAGCCAGTGAGCCAAGGGAGGGGGCAACTGAAGGAAGAAGGGCCGCAGTTCTTGGTCTGGCTGCTGCGCTCTTTGCCACCGCTGCTGTCAGCTCGTCAGCCAACGCTGGAGTCATTGATGAGTACCTGGAGAAGAGCAAAGCTAACAAGGTGAGTTGTAATAGAACTTTAATGCTCATAAAATATACAGCTTAAAATATGTGATTAAAACATATGAACTTGTGATCATCAAGTTAAACAAGCTTTTAATTATCAGTGACAAGTTTAACATCTTAAAGCTGCTCGCTCTACGATGTTCCAGTAGTATGCAATTAACCAATCCATTTCAATTCATTTTGTTAATATCTGGATCCTGAGATATTATTTTCAGAGACAATTTCATGCAATTTACATGCAGTGACTGATATGAGCCTTTGCAGGAGCTCAATGACAAAAAGAGGTTGGCCACAAGCGGCGCGAACTTCGCCCGTGCATACACTGTGGAGTTTGGTTCATGCAAGTTCCCTGAGAACTTCACTGGCTGTCAAGATCTGGCCAAACAGAAGGTACATTTCCCATTTCTTCATTATCAGAGTTGACACATTAATCACAACATAATAATTTGAGATACTGATTAATGATGTGTCATTATTCTCTGTTTTGGTATTGCAGAAAGTGCCATTCATATCTGACGACCTGTCCATTGAGTGTGAAGGCAAGGACAAGTACAAGTGTGGATCCAATGTCTTCTGGAAGTGGTGAAGATAATAATGCTTGTTACACTGTATCTGTGTATTCAGACATTTAACTGAAAAGAGAATTTCTGTTTCCTTGGCCTCTATTTGGAACTCTGAGTCAATTTTCTTAATCAGATGTCATTGTGAATGAAATGAGATAAGTTATACAACCTTAGACCACCAAAATCTGTGTTGTCTAAGACTAAGCAACCAAAGTGCTGGTCATGCGAAATTCCTTGTTAATACAATAAGACTCTTGGAGAGTTGCTGAGCTCTCAATCACAAGACTTCAGTCAGTGATGTTCCTCCAGGCTGAGGAAAATAAATTTCTCACTTGCCAAAGCATACTGATGTCAGTAGCTGGGTACAAAAGATAACAATTTAAGTGATGAACAAATTGTGATTAACAGTAGGAATTCTACAATGCAGTCTTTCTCATGTTCCTCGGGTTCGAGTTTCTGCTCGCCGCACTGAATCCGTTTGAAAAGCTCCTGGAAAGTCTTGATGTGCCTTTCAATGTGAATAATTTGCTTTATGCCTTAATGTGTAATCCCACAAGTTTGGATTGTTAACATTTTGATATGGAGCTATTCTTCACATTTGGTTTTAAGCCAAACTTCAATTAACTCTACAAATTATTATATATAAACTTATTTCTTAAAAACAATTCTCATGGATCTTAATCAATCAGAACTTCTAATTAGAGTGCTGAAGCTGAACAATGGTTGGTAAAATACATCTGTTTTCTATTAACATAAAGATTATGAACAGTCTTTGTTAAAATTATTTTTTTTGTAAAATATAAGAAAGTTAATACAGATATTTTTCCCACAAAAGAAGAAAATTAAAATTTCCATCTTGTACAATCTCAGCTCACATATAGAATAAAATAATAAATTTCTATCTTTTTATACACAACTCAAACATAAAGAGATATGTTTTAACATAATAATAACTAGATACCTTCATTTTGTGAATGTTTATTTATAGTTGAAATAAAACAAAAAAAAACAACTGTTGCTAAAAGTGGTTTTGGTAGAAAGGTCAAACAGGTCAAAAGCCAGATCATTCCTGACGTGGCAACATCCAACTGGATCCCCAAACCGTCGAATCCACCGCTAAATTTTGCTAATTTAGCATCAAATCGTTGTCGCAATCTACCGGACACTCCATTTGGACAAAACTGCCCCTCGATCTTTAAAAAGAAATAAACTAACAAAAAAATTCCACTCCTTTTTGACACCTCTCCAATTGTCTTGGAGGTCTTCGCAGAGTGTTCGGAGCGGGCGGCGGCCGCTGGGGATGACGAGGTCAGAGCGGTGGCGATGACCAGCAAATCCGATCCCGATGCCATCTTCAGCGGAGGTGGAATCAGGTCACTTTCGCGTTTTTTCTTCTATCAATTAGTTTGCTGTTTATGACCCAAATTTACAGACTTTTGGTCCATCATTAAAGCTTTTTGTTGCCAAAGGAGAAAAAGATCTTAACTTTTAGATTTTAACTATGTCCAAACGGAGAATTGATTGGAAATGCCTTAGTGTGAGGTCTAGAACAACTTATTGCCTCATGATACAGATGAGGAGACTAAGTTCTTCCCATAATATGCTGTGCAATTTGTACCAGTTCTTTTCTTAAGGGAGATTTGGTCTTAGTTAGCAAATGAGGTTTACCATGTTTACTAGGAGAAGTGGTATGATTGCAAGAATTATGGATTTGATGATGTATGTCTAGGTCCATATTTTATACTTTCATATATTATGGATCATGCTGGCAATTCTGGGGCAAAAAAGATAAAAAAAAATGATAAGGTGACCACTGCATTCTTAATCTGCTATATGATGCATCTAAAGGATAACTTAGGTTCTTCTGTGCCGCAAATTTTACTAAGTTATTGACTCCAAAAGGATTCATCAAGCTTTCCTGAATTTTGTCAAGAAATTGTCCTGATGTAGATTTTATTGTATATGCTATCTGACTGAAAAGAGTTTGGTTCAACTTACATGACTTTTGTATTCTGTCTAATAGTTTTTCCACCGGGACGAAAGGTGGGAAGTTCAGCTATGGATATTCAACATTCAAGGGTAAAAGGTCATCTATGGAAGACTTCTATGAGACAAGGATACTGGAAGTTGATGGGCGAATGGTTGCATGTTTTGGTGTATTTGATGATATGGAAGAACTTTGTACACTTTCTCCTTAAGGTTTTAATTAGAGTAGAGGTTTTTTCACTTCTAGGTTAAAAGCAACAATGAATTAGTAGTATCAAATTATGTCTTGTATCTGTCAATTATTATTGGTCATATGGGTGACTACTACTTTACTTTTATTTTTTACGCCAAGTATATACAGGTTGCTTCATGTTCTGATTCTTCTGTTTCCTTAATGTGATACAAACATTTTAACTTTTTATCTAGGTCATGGGGGTCATGGGGCTGCGAAATATTTAAAGAACCATCTTTTCAACAATTTGAGCAGGCACCCCAGTTTCATCGAAGACACAGTCAGCAATTGGTCTGTGGTTGGTGCTAGTCTCAATTTTTTCACAACTGATACTTACTTTTGTTTGATATTCCGTTTCACTTATTAAGTTAATATTTCATCGTCACAGTTGAAGCCTTTAGGCACACAGATATTGATTATATTGACGAAGAAAAAGATCAGCTGAAAGATGCTGGTTCAACCGCGACAACAGCTGTCTTGTTAGGCGATCGCCTTTTTGTTGCAAATGTTGGAGATTCCAGAGTGGTTGCCTGTAGATCTGGTTCAGGTAAGTTCATATACAACAACAACAACAACAAAGCTTTATCCCACTAGGTGGGGTCGGCTACATGGATCATACGACGCCATTGTGCTCTATCAGTAACCAAATTTTTAGGTATATTATTCGCTAATAGATCTCGTTCTATATACAAGGAAAAAAAAAACGATCCCTGAGGTATATATTTCTCCACTTGACAAACAAAGATGCTGATTTAAATCAATAGTCCATAATCAAATTGTGTAGCCTCTGTTTAAGACGAACAATTAGTTCATTTATTCTTCACTTGGGTCCAAGCATTAGAAACTAAAATATGTTTTTTTCTGCTTTCCTCATATGAATTTCTTCGGCCTTTTATCTTGCCCTTTTATCCTATAGCAAAAGCTGCAAAGCTGACTCTACCTATTGGTTTCTCATTTCTTTACCGGTTGAATTTAGCAAAAGAATGCATATTTGGTGATAGTAACAGAAAAGGACTTGGTAAAAATTCGCTAGTGATATTGATGACGATTTTTTGATAGTTATATAGATACCATATGACTCTCTTTTATTTCTTGTGCTTATAGAATATATGTCAAGATGCTTTAATGAGTTCATGAGGAACTTTGGGAATTCTTTCTCTGCATCTATGTTAGAAGCTTTTGTGAAACAAATTTAAATCATAGAAACACACCACTGTTGACCCCTTCATATTTGTTTCTTTGTCTGCAATTAGTTGTGTTGCTACTTCTGACAAATTTGAATAAAACATTGGATGATATTCATTTACAAATTTCTGTTGTACTTTTCAACTTTGGATGATATGGAGAACTCACAATTGTTTTTTTAGCTGGTGCAGCAGTTCCATTGTCTATTGACCATAAACCTGATAGATCCGATGAACGTGAAAGAATTGAGAATTTGGGAGGGTTCATCATGTGGGCTGGTTAAGTTCTTAACAATACCACTTTTAAAAAAAAAGTTCCTATTAATACCAAACAACCTTTTTTGCTAAATTTTGATACTATGGAAGTAATAAAATCATGGTGAACCCCATCAGGTACTTGGCGTGTTGGTGGAGTCCTTGCTGTTTCTCGTGCATTCGGCAATAAGTTGCTTAAGCCATATGTTGTTGCAGAACCAGAAATCCAGGCAAGTAATTGATTTCTATGTTCTCTTAAGAAAGAGGTCAATCTGCAAGTTGGTGCTCTCAGGCAATACAGCTAATCTGTTTATCTTAATGACATGAAGCCATTTATTCCAGTGTAGTTAAATATATCTTAAGTACCATTGATCACACTTACTATGATCTTTTAAGAGAAAATTGTTATGCTTATACAGTTCCAGGTCTTTCTATCAAGTATCAACACTTGTCAATCACATCCACTAATAAGTAGAATTTAGTTCGTAAACTTCACATGTGTTTGAATTTTTAGTGAATTATAAAATGATTTAAGGAACATTCATGGAGATCGATATTAGCGAGAGTAGATATACAGGTTTTCCATGGAACCCAGAAGGGAACCTTCAACAAAAGAGTGCAACTTCTTTTCCACCTAATTTACATATTACTATTTAATCACCCAAGCCATGCATATTGACATATAATATGCCATGTGTATTGAATTTCTTGGGAGGAGATTTGAAGTGATTAACAACAAGTTTTCTTTTTCAGTTAAGGAGGCCCATTGGCCTAACACAATAAAGGTAAACAGAATAAAGAGTACACAATTTCCACAATGAGAATTGGACTTAGAGGTTGTTTGACACAACTGATAAGTCTATCAGACTTATCAGTTGTTTTGAAGTTGTCTCTGTGTTTGTTAAACTTTTAATTAGACGATAAGTAGTAGGGCTCACCAATTTATAAGTTAAAATGAAGAAGCTGAGCGGCCCAGCTTATTTTTATTTGGCTTATAAGCTATTTAAGTTTGATCAAGCAATTTAACTGTTTACCCTCACCTTTAAAACATTACTGTTTGTTGCATGTTATCTTCAAGGGGCATTTAAGTAATTTAAATAAATAAGTTGCTTGTCATCATTTTAGAACCAAACACATAACTGCTTATTTTTTAGAATAAGTTTCAACTCTTAAAGATACTTATCAACAATAGAACTTGTTAAATTTGATGTGCTACCAACAATCCTAAAAGCTTAAGTCGATAGGAAGAGCAACATTTTTATATTAATATTCTTAACACTCCCCCTCACGTGTGGGCCGCTAACAACTTTGGTCTAACCCTCTAACCCAAAGCCCAACACGTGGACAACTAAGGGAGGAAATTAATTTTTAATACGAGCAGCATCGAGGTTTGAACTCAGGACCTCTTGCTCTGATACCATGTTAAATTTGATGTGCTACCAACAATCCTAAAAGTTTAAGCCGATAGGAAGAACAACATCTTTATATTAATATCCTTAACAGAACTTATCAACCATTTTCTAACAGCTAATCCAAACACACCATTAGTCCATAAGTCCAGGTGTGTGCCACTGCACCACCACCTTGTTTTCAGAGGTTTCAAAATATGATAATGTAAAACACTAAGTTCCAGTGCACCCTCAAGTTAGAAAAAAATATGACTGTCATCATTTCATTGATTATCTAGATTGTTAAGGAAAATAGATTACAAATCCTGCAATTTTTGTCAACTTCCTTGGGTTTACGACTTACCTAGAAATTCCTTGTTTGTAGACTCTAAGTCAATACCCATATTTTTAGTGTGCATACTTGTATGACATGGATTATTGATTTCCCTGTGCTTTTGGTGCATGTTGTTTTATTTCCAAATAGAAAATACATTTTAAAAAGTCCTCATCCAGTTTCCCTGTTATATTTAGGAGGAAGACATTGAAGGACTTGAATTTATCATAATAGCAAGCGATGGACTATGGAATGTTGTATCCAATGAGGTAATGTTCAATTATGAATCTAAATGTCCATTGCAAGCCATTTGCCCGTAGTACACAAATAATACTTACTTTTAGAGGTGCATTCTTTCAGTTTAATAGACTAATGGGGTTTATTTATTGTCTATGAGTTTTCTCATAAGTTACTATATATGTTCGTGAGATGTTACAAAAGCTTTGTGTGTTGGGATTTGACTTTAAAAAAATACGATAGTTTCAAAATGATGAAAGGTTCATTGTCATATTTTTTAAAATGTAATGCTTCAATAGACCTCTATCCTCTGTGTCTCAAGAACAAGGGTTTCTTGCCAATCTGTCTGTCTGCCCTGAACACTAACAGAACTATTGCTTCACCTAGTGCTATGATACCGACCTTCAAATGTTGTATCTTGTCTTTTTTTTTGAGAGAGAGGAAAGGATGACTACAAAGATTGGTAGTCATCCGTTTGTATTAAAAAGAACTGAAAAATTTACATGTGTATTGGGGAAGTTACATTAAAAGATGCAACTTCCCGAAAGGTCAAATGATAAAACCAAAAAGACCCACAAACCACAAACCTAAAGGGCTACGAGAAACCCCATTCCATTAGCAAAAAGGAAATGTGGTGAACAATGTTCTCTATGTAGCATCTATCATCTCCAAAGATTGTGTGGTTCCTTTGCAACAAGATTGCTCATGTTGTCTCCATGGCCCCAACCCAAACATGTCGCCAGCTCGCGGTGTTATGCGTGCCAAGGCCCCGTAGTGATGCCCAAAACATGTCTGCTCCTGATGTATTGATGCCTTCGAGACCCACTCGTTGTCATGTCTCTATGGCAAAATGTTGTATCTTGTCTGATATATATCTGTTGATTTATGTTACCATTTAAGCTCTTTATCAGTTACTTTTGCCTACAAATAGTAATCAATTGAATATGTCAGAAGTCTAGACAAGATACAACATCTGAAAGTCAGTACTTTTTTTTTTTGAGTAAAAGAAGGATGGCTACTTGGTTATGTAGCCATCCAAATTGTATTAAAACTTTCAGGTGTAAATGTACAGATGTGTATGTTTGAGATAAGAAGTAATCTGAAAGTCGGTACTACAACCTTACATGAAGCTTTTTTTTTTACCTCAACTGATTCTATAACACTGTCTTCTTTGCAATGGCTCTCAACTGATATCTTTCATGTATAGGATGCTGTGGGAATAGTACAAGGAATAACTGATGCTGAAACTTCTGCCAGAAAACTTATTCAGGAGGCATATGCAAGGGGAAGCAGTGACAACATTACATGTGTTGTTGTCCGGTTTGATGATATCTGAAGCAACCAAATTTCCAAAAGTAAAATTCATTTGTTTTGGGCAAATTGATGTCATGACGGAAAGCCCGTTGGCTGGATCCTTCCTGTACATAATCTTGCTGAAGATTGCAGACCAACTGATTTCCTGTTTCAGTTCCGTTGATGAACAGTTTAACCGATCTACTGATTCTCCACAGCAATAGTTACCTTATCTAACTTTTCTATGTGGTTTCCGTCTAGAAAATCAGTTAAAAACTTGTATTTCAGATTCCACTCCTGTTGTATTTTTTCACCAATTTGCGTCTGTACAAAAACTTCTACATTTCTCAAGAAAAAAAGAGAGAACTATAGAAATTATGTCAGTTAAAGCTCTTCTATCAACGTCTACACATCTTGGTTTCCATTGAACTATTCTTACCTTCCATACATTCAGTTTCCACTTGAGTTTAATCTACTAGCTGAGCGAGGTTTAAACTAAAAGTATGAGTAATTTTAGCTCAACACGATTATGAAAAAAATAAAATTAACCAAATATACTCTTAATTTTAGTTCAAATGCCGCTAGCATAAATGTTTGCTCAGAAGATATAACTTTTTCTTTCTACTTTCAAGTACCACATATCCAATGGCTATCCGCAGTAGCCAGTAGAATGCAGCAAAGCCGATTAAAGAGCAGGAAAAATAACAGAAAAACCAACTAAACTTCTGTGCCGTATAATGAGTATCACTTGATGGCACCACAGAAGTTGTTGATGGGTCTGTAAATAAGTTATTGGCAACTCTCTGTAACTGCAATGATGCCGAGTTTAACGAGTCTTTTTAGTTTATCTTTTTAGCAACTAAACGATTTTGACTTGCTCTAGTGACACGAAATGTTCAGCCACTTGCACATAAGTATCAAAATATCCTTCTTCAGATTACACCATCAAAGACTATCATTCTCCGGAATTAATAGACAAAAGAATGCCAGAAAAGATCCGGCACAAATTCTTCAGTAGGAAGAGAGTGGTATATTCCTAGTTTCCTGATAAGATGTTTTAGAGAAAGATAAAGAAGTACACAGTAAAGTGCATACAAACAATTCCAGCCATGGCTTGGAAGGTTTACTCAAACAAGGGATCTAAGTCTAAGAAGTATTGGAGTGATAAGAGTAGCCAAGATCCACCAATGAGAAATGTCAATACAGAGGCAATTCCACCCAATGCCAAACTATATGCATTAGCTACAAGCATGCCTATAGAATATAGTTTCACAGAAAGGTTTCACTTCCTGGATCAAGAGATGACTAGATGAAAGAAATAATCAGATCCTGCAAAGTAAAAGGATGACATATCCATACCCAAAAAAAGGATGGCATATCTACCACAATAAAGCAACTGGAACCAAGTTAATTTGGAGCTTTGGGTATAGTTCTTGTCTTGGCAAGTTCTCATTTTGTATTCCTTTTTTTGTTCTGGTTCTAAGGAAATTGGTCATATCTAAACCTGATTAGTCTGATTCACTGAAAAAGAAAGAAAAAAGAATCAACTTGATGAAGTACAAAAGTGAATGTATGTGTAGATACTACTATCCTGCATGAATAAATAATCAAAGTTCGATCTGCAGAATATGGATGCTTACTTATTGCAGAATAAACACAATACAGAAAATAAGCAGCATTTGCAATAGGAAAATGCATAAAAACGAATTAATCACGTCTTAATTCTGCATCAATTTGTTTTGGCTTTCTTTCATTCAAATAGTTTATGATTTCCTGGAAAGATCAGTTCTACAGCTCTTATTTCTGTAAAGGTAATGAAAACATATTCAAGTGTACATATAAAGCTCGCTATTGCCACCATCCCCAAAGTAAGAGATTGTGCATGCATTTTTCTTGTCCATATTAAGAGAATAAGCAGCTCCAACAGCGTGAGGAATCTGTGTACTGTGAAGCACCACTTGTAAGAAGAAAAATACTGAATGCCTTGATGCAAGGGATGAAGGAACCCTTACGCTATAGTTGATGACATGGTGAAGCAATTCAGCCGGTTAGACCCATAGTGAATTGGCATCTGTCTCCCTTTTGCCATGAGCTAACCTATTTCCAAAACACTGGTTTGAAAATTCCTGGAGAGTGAAGCCACGCCAATGTAGTATGCCCGGTTCCCTGTACTAAGATCAAGTACAGGTAATCCATAAACAACCGAGTATACCAAGTATGATCAGCATCAAAGAAACTGAAACTCTTGAGCTCTTGTACCTGTGGAAAGACGAGGTCATCTGGCGTGAGTGCAACAGCTTTGGCAATATTAATAGCCTCCTATCCAATTGATGTCAGATAAAAAGAGATCCTTCCTTGTCTCTGAGCTTCGTAGAATATTGTATCCATAGTTTGTAGTGTGATCATGTTTTTTGAAAGCAATTTCCTTGCTTACTTTTTCTTTTAAAGAAAATGCTTAGATTAGATAAAACGGCCTTGAAGGTCCTGATACAAAAGATGAAGGAGACCCTGAGGTGGGTTTTCTCCCAAAAGAGATTTGGAGCCGAGCATCATCCTAGATTTGCTAAGTAGTCGGCTGCTCTATTACATTGTCTATAAATGTGCTTACACTCAAAAAATACAAGATGTGCAATAAGGTTCCAAATGTCTAGCATTATATTTCTGAGCTTCTAGGGACACTGTTTTCTTTTTTTCAATATGAGAATCAAAGAGAGTGAGTGTGTTTCGAAAGATATATTGAGCCTTCCTTTTTCCTTGCATTTCAGGAGACCACACCACAAAGCCCACGGTCTCTGCTTCCAGTGCCAAAGAGAAGCATTTGTTGTGGGTTCCTGCAAACACAAAATCCCCATTAGATGATATGAGAATGTATCTTGCACCTCCAACACTCTGTGGTTCAATAAAAGAACCATCCGAGTTCAATTGAACTCGGAAGAGGTTGGAGGTTCCCACTGGACCCAGATTGGTCTTTTTGGGGGTGTCCCTCAGGACTTTGAGATGCAACATGTTCATTGAAGCCTGCCAAGACCCTCTTCCAGACAGCCTAAGTGGTGAGCCTGTGAAAATGGAACTGAACATCATTCCTGAGTCTAGATACCCCAGAAACAAAAGGCAATTAGAGACTGGATGTGTGCTTTGGAGGAGGGGGTAAGATGTTCTCCTTTTGAAATCCAGTATCCTTGCGGCCAGAGATGAAAACATTCAAAGGTATAGTTAAGGTTTAGCTGGAACAAGGACCATAGATGTAAACTAGTAGGGCAGTTGAAAAAGAGATGGTTAATGGATTCTTCTTCAAGACCACATAGTGTGCAAGAGGGGTTAATTGAGTTATCAAACCTATGCAGCATCACTTTGATGGGGAGTCTACCGTGTTTTAATTTCCAAAGAAAGTTTTGGATCTTTGGTGGATCTTGATATTCCACAACTGCTTCCATCCAGGCCATACCTCTAGGCTGTGGGAAAGAGACGACTCTTCAATGAATTTGTACAGTAACTTAGCATGAGCAATGCCATGGTTATCAGCATCCTATATCCATGAGTCATCATAGGGACGTGTAGGAATATGAATGGAAATAATGATATCAATTAAAGCAGTGCCGAAGTATAAATGTAAAGCAGGCAAGTTCCATTTACCTTGATGAACTAAATCACATACATTCATTTCCATTAGCACATCATTTGTAACAACAAATGTGGGCTTTAAAGCTAAGGGCAAACAAAAGAGCCAAGGGTCTGTCATTAACTTTGTACTGGTAGCATTTCTAATCAATTTTTTTATCCTTGTTTTTATCTTGTCTAGTGTTTTGGTAAGAATTTTCCAAGACCAAGCCCCAGTGTTATCTGAATTGGAGTAGGACCAATGGTGGATTGTTCCATATTTATTTGTAACCAGTCTTACCTATAGGTCCTTATTCCCATTCAGAACATCAAAGTTTTTTTGCTAGCAGTGAGGTTCTGATAAGGTGAATATTTCTAATTCCTAGCCCACCATGTTGTTTGGGCAATTGGACTATGTACCCGTTTATGAGGAGATTCATACCTTTCGTTGCTTACCTGATAATCAGAGTATATGCTACTTGGGTAAAAAATGTACCACATTTGAGAAATCCTACATAACAATGAAATTTATCCTGGACGCACAAAGGCCAAGGACCAATTTCTTGTTTACAATCAAGATACATGGAGGTTTAGTTACAGTTTCGAGCTGGCTATCGGTTGGAATTCGTGGTCTGGGATTATTCTCCATTGTCGTTTAGAACACTGTAGTAGTTGATGCGCTCCCGCACAGACTCTAGCAGGAATCTCATTTCAGGAACAAACATAACCTTTCCTCCAGGAAACTCCAGTTCCTATACGGTGCGTTTGGCATTGGAACCTGGGGTTCTTCGAGTTTCATTGATTTGATAGGTAGATTCTAATGAGCGGTTGGATAAAGGTGGAACCAAAATTAGGAATTTAATAGATGGGGTTCCATGTGTGTTTGGATAGAATTAGAATTTGAGGATGAATTAATATCTCAATGACTATTTTGCCCTTCTATAAGTAATATATTATTCATATATATATATATATATATATATATATATATATAATTTTCTTTTTTTCTTCTCTCTTTAAATATTTTATTTTTCTATATGTCTCTCTTATATCTTTATATTAATCACTTCATGTGCTTTT
>LTAE01000965.1:48418-65273 GCA_001647135.1 Pontederia paniculata | reverse complement strand
GGTCGACCGTTTGTGCCTCCTCCTCCAAATACACTCTTCTAATACTGATTGACCTCTCCATTATTTTCATCGACCGTTTGTGCTCTGCTGCTCATATGACCTCCTCCTCTCATGCTGGTCGACCGCTTATATCCTTAGGACGCCCGCTGCACACATATTGTTCTTCATGATATGTATTACGTGTGCAGTGGTCGTCCATTCCTTCGGCTCAGGTCGACCGCTATAGTGAATTTGTCTATGTCCTATTACAGAAATCAGCTCAAACAAGTTCATCAGTACAGATTGAGTTCACTTACAAATTTGTGATCATTCAAAACATTCTCGGGATCCTAGATTCAACAAATATGAAATAAACTTTTTAAAAAATACAAAACTAACTAATATAGAATAAAATATATAAATAATATTTTATTGAGAAAAAGGGAGTCTTTCTAAGTAGGCTCCTTAGTAATGATTTAAATCGTTAAATTCGATTTTGACGATTTGAGATCAAATTTAAAAAATTATTATTTTTTAAAAATCTAATATGAGACCGTCAAAATCGTGTCTGACGATATGCATCATCGCTAAGGAGTCTAGCAAAACTACTAAGTAGATTCTATTTTATTAGACCAACAAATATTTTCTTTTGTTTTCTCATTTATGAAAATTTCCTATTGTAGGTATTTGGTAATAAATTTATTTTAAAATAAAAATAACACTAATAAAGTATTGTACATATCAAACTAAATTTAAATAACAATTTGTCATTTAATATTCTTTTAGTAAATTGTTTTTTTTATTTTCAATAAATAAAAAACTTATATATATATATATATATATACAAAGATCAATAAGTTTTTTTTAAAAAAAATGGAGTAAATCAAAAGAATATATGTCTGTATATATACCGCATGACAATCTCTATTTCTTCAATAATTAGTTTAATATTAATTATTCTTCGGTTAAGAAAACATTGATAAAAGAGAGAGATAATTTTATATACTATAAAAGGAGACTGCATAATATCAAACTAAAAAAAAATAAATTATTTTTTGTGATGCGTGTTTAGCTAAAATTTAAACTTACGCAAAAGTCTAATTTATTATGTTAACATTATAAGCAGTCGCCAAATATTTTATAATTCATCTTTTCTATTTTATTTCAATCGACTTATAATTATTCAATTATAATAATAAATATTCATATTTAATTATTAAATAATAATAATAATAATACTTAAAAAAACTAATTTTATTTTAAGAATAAAAAAAGCCGCAAAGAAACGTCTTGTTCGTCGGGAGCTCACTTCCGCTTTGATCATTCAATCGCGTTCTTCTTCCCGATCAACTCCCAGCAAGAAACCCTTCGAAATCGAACACCACCTCCAAAACCCTAATCCGAACCCTAAATTTGTCGCCGAAACCTCGGATCTCGTCTCCATTGGCGGTCGGAATCCACAGCGGCGACCTCGTGATCTCTCTCCGGACCCCCGTCTGCGCCCAGGAGCTCCAGATCCCGTCCGCCAAGATGCGAGGTCGCCTGCTCTTCGCCCTGCTCGTGATCGCCTCTTCGCTCGCCGTGACCTCGCGGGCGGCGGTCTCCAGCATAGATCTCGGCTCGGAGTGGATGAAGGTGGCCGTCGTCAACCTGATTCCGTAGCCATCAACGAGATGTCCAAGCGCAAGTCCCCAGCCCTGGTCGGCTTCAACGCCGACGCGCGCCTCGTCGGCGAGGAGGCCGCCGGCGTCGTCGCCCGCTACCCGGACAAGGTCTACTCCCAGGTCCGCGACATGATTGGGAAGCCCTACGCTCACGTCAAGAGCCTCGTGGACTCCCTTTACCTCCCTTTCGATCTCGTGGAGGACTCGAGGGGCGCGGCGGGCATCAGAGTCGATGACGGCGTCACGGTCTTCACGGCAGAGGAGTTGCTCGCGATGGTGTTGAAGTACGGGATTGTGTTGGCGGACTCGCACGCGAAGGTGCCCGTGAAGGACGCCGTGATCGCGGTGCCGCCTTATTTTGGTCAGGCGGAGCGGCGAGGTGTCCTCCGGGCTGCGCAACTGGCGGGCATCAACGTGCTCTCTCTGATCAACGAGCATGCTGGAGCCGCGTTGCAGTATGGTATCGATAAAGACTTCTCCGATGGGTCTCGGCATGTCGTCTTCTACGACATGGGCTCTAGCAGTACATATGCGGCTCTGGTTTACTTCTCCGCGTACACTACTAAGGAATTTGGGAAGAACGTGTCTATAAACCAATTCCAGGTGAGTGTGAGCCCTTTTATCTCTTACCTTCTCTTTATCATTTCTTATATATTTACAACTATTTGAAAGTGCCGAGCAATTATGGGAAACAAATGATTAATAGTGTGACAGCCAAACTACTTAAAACTATTTATTTTGCTTCATAAGTTTTGTTTATTGATTTATTTACAAATAGAGAGAGCAAGTTGAGCCCTTAATTGAGAAAAAGTAGCACACATGCATCTCTTCGTGACCAATCTTTTATCACGTGTAACCAATGCTGGCAATCCAGGAATTTCACCTTCGTTCCTTTCACTGTGTAGTGTTGTAATTATGATGTTAATGCCAATAAACTAATTTCCATAGGTGAAGGATGTTAGATGGGACTCCAAACTTGGAGGTCAGGATATGGAGTTGCGTTTGGTGGAGTATTTTGTTGATGAGTTCAATGCGCAGTTAGGTAATGGAGTTGATGTGAGGAAATCCCCCAAGGCAATGGCAAAATTGAAGAAACAGGTGAAGCGCACTAAAGAAATACTTAGTGCAAATACTGTTGCTCCAATATCAGTTGAATCCATGTACGATGACATTGATTTCAGGTATTAACTGCCCAACTTTGATGCTACTATTTCATAAAAAAAAAACTTTGATGCTACTCGTGATGGTTTCTTTAGTTGCTCACCTTAATATATAGAAGTTGCAGTAAAGCATTAATTAAAGGAAAAAATGGAGGTGCTCCCTACTTAAGTAGGGAGCACCATGCTACCTACATTTTTAACCGTAGGATGCATAATGTATGGTGGATAAATTTAGGAGAGAGAAAAAAAGTAGGAGAGAAAAAATTTAATCTTCACTGTAGACATCCTACGATTGAAGATGTAGGTAACATGGTGTTCCCTATTTAATTAGGGAGCACCTACATTAAATCCTTAATTAAAATATGGATTAGACCCTCTAAAGAGAATACAGATTAGACAATTTTGATAAGTAAAAATATCTTTAGATGGCACATATCCTTTTCCTTCTCAAAAAAAAAAAAATCTTTAGAAAGGTCTACATATGACTTATCATATCTCTTACGAGAATCTGGTAGCAAAGTTTTACTTGCTCGCAGGCAGTAAGGATGATTGCCTTTATGTGTTTTATCATGCCCTAATTAGTAGTAATTGTATTATCAATGCTTGTGGACTTATTATTATTTTTTTTGCTGAGAGGAACTTGTTAAAGTTATAGCATGGTGCATTTTCCATTGCTTCTTGATCTCTTCATTAACTTTCTCAATGTTGAGGTCATTGATGTTAGTTGTAACTGAGAATAGCTTCTGATGGTCCTTCTGTATTCACTTCTCAGAAGCACAATAAAACGTGAGAAATTTGAAGAACTTTGTCAGGACTTATGGGAAAGGTCCTTACTGCCTATTAAAGAGGTGCTGAAACATTCTGGTGTAAAGTTAGATGAAGTATATGCTGTGGAACTTATAGGTGGAGCTACTCGTGTGCCAAAATTGCAGGTAATTCGTAACTTTCTTTGGCAGATTTTGGATCTCACTTAAGATGAGCTAATGTATGATTTCTATGTCAAAGTCAACAACCTGGCACCTTACTTATGATATATCACTGAGAGACTATCAGAATTAACGATTGTTCAATTCATATGAAACATTTGTGGCGTTTCTTTCAAGTTGGCACCTTCTGTAATTTACAACCGAGACTCGATCATGATTATTGATAGATCAATACATTGAAACATTTGTGATAATATCTTGAAGTTGACAATCGTTGTGAAAGATGGATAGCTGAAATTTACCCGTAGGAACTGTTATTTATATTACTTGACCTCCTTGGAATTGACAATCTTGTTAAGGTTGAGTACATGCCAGGTGGCCATGTTGCATTGTACCAGGGAGTTCAGTTTTTCTGTATCTTAAAAATTTGCTCTTCTGAATGCAATATGACAAAGTTAACATGATATGACTGATATGAGGGTCCATAATGTTGCCTTAAAACTCATGCATTTTGCTTTTTTACTTCTTTTTTTCCTTTCAACACAGAGTGGCATGTGATATACTACAGTATATTTTACAAAAATTATAGTTATTTATATCTTGCATCTGTTTTAGTCAATTAGCCATCAGTATTCTGCAGTAATAGAAACTAAGCATTTTCTCTATGCAATAAATGATGCAGGCTAAACTTCAGGAGTTTCTTGGAAGGAAAGACCTTGACAAGCATCTTGATGCTGATGAAGCAATAGTCCTTGGTGCTTCATTGCATGCTGCAAATTTAAGTGATGGAATTAAGCTCAACCGTAAGCTTGGAATGATTGATGGTTCTTCTTATGGCGTTTTACTTGAAATTGACAGTCAAGATCTTGTGAAAGATGAAACCACTGATATGTTGCTTGTCCCGCGTATGAAAAAAACGGCCATCAAGGTAGGTTTAGAATTCTGTCCTTATGAAATCTATGCTATGAGTTCCCTGACCACCGATGTAATAAATGTTTTTTGTCCTTAATTACATTTTTCTTCTAACAGTTGTTCAGGTCGATTAAACATAACAAGGATCTTGAAGTTTCACTAAGCTATGAAAAAGACTTTGAATTACCTCCAGGTGTATCTTCTCATAAATTTTCACAATATTCAGTGTTGGGTCTGACTGAAGCCAATGAAAAGTAAGAGCAGTCACAATCTGTTAACTACATGACCAAGAATGATCTCAGTTTTTGGGTCATTAGAGATTTTGTTTTCTGTTTCATTTGTGATTAATATTATATTTGCCTTCTCTTTTCTAGGTACATAACTCGGAACATTTCTGCTCCCATAAAAGCAAATCTACATTTTTCTTTGAGCAGAAGTGGTATTGTATCTCTTGATCGAGCAGAAGCAGTGATTGAGATTACAGAGTGGGTAGAAGTCCCCATGAAAAACAAAACCTTGGAGAGTAACATTACCAATGCCACTAACACATCTGCTGAAGCAACCACCACAAACAATTTGGAAAACAAAAATCAAAACTCACCTTCTGAAAATGGCACAGATAGTTCCGATGCTACAGAGAATGTTAGCACCGAAAAAGTACTAAAAAAAAGGACCTTTAGAGTTCCATTGAAGGTATGTTCCGGATGGTTTGCTAATGTTGTCGACTTTTCAGGATGACCACAACTTCTCTAGTCATCTTTTTTTTTCACTCTAGAAAATGTTACCCACTTTCTATTGGTGATATGTTTGTGAAACAAAAGCAACTGAATAATTGCAGGTTGTGGAGACATCAACAGGTCCTGGAGTAGTTCTCTCAGATGGTTCATTTTCTGAAGCAAAAAGCAGACTTGAAGCACTTGACAAGAAAGATGCTGAAAGAAGGAAGACTGCAGAGCTAAAAAATAACCTGGAGGAGTACATATATTCTACAAAAGAAAAGGTTGATATATATAAGAAATCTTTTCTGAGCAATTACTATTATCAAATACTCGACTAGTAATAGTATGTTGCAATGCTTTTTGTTCATATTTAACATGTGCAGTTTCTTTGAAAACGTTGCTTTTCCATTTATATGGTTTGTGTTTACATCTGCCCAAAAATATCATTTCCTAAAATTTGTATTTATTCATATTAATATAACTAAAGCATACTTGCTGCAGCTGGAGGAAAATGTTGACATTGAGAAAGTTTCAACCGAACAGGAAAGACAATCCTTTATGGATCAACTCAATGAAGTAAGCTTGCTCACGGCATTTATAGAGTTGTATAGTGTTTCTCTATCTTAACTTCAAAGTACTACTTTTGTCATTGTAGGTGCAAGAATGGTTGTATACTGATGGTGAAGATGCTCGAGCTAGTGAATTCAAGCAACGCTTTGAGTCACTGAAAGGCATTGGTGACCCTTTATTTTTCAGGTAATTCATATATTATTTCTTCAGAAAAATTAGGTGTTACACTATGATGTTCTTTCTGATAACCAATACTGGTTATTTTTGTTTCTAGATTGAGTGAATTAACTTCACGACCTCTTGCTTGTGAACATGCCCGAGCATACCTTACTGAGGTTCAAAAGGTACATGTTCTTGCCGGATATATGACATTTCCAAGATAAATTAGTCAAGTTCCTTTAGCTTTTCATGCAATTAACCTCTGGATATCGTTTTTCAAAATGATGGCTTCTGATAATTCTCGCAGATGTTATTTTTTCACTAACTTGAATCAGTACTTGTATCGATTTCCATAATTTTTTTTTTTTAGGGTAAAGGATGAGGGGACAGTCACATTATCTTTTATGGATACTGTCACTTATATATTCTTTTGGAGAGAGGCCAACAATTACATTATTCTACTAACTGATTTTCATATATTTTGAATTTTGCAGATTGTGGAAAATTGGGAGACAAACAAATCATGGCTTCCCAAGTCTAGAGTGGACGAGGTGTGCTTTCAATTTTCACATAACATGTTTGTTAATAAATAGATATGTTCCATACCTCTGGTCATCTTTCTATAATTCTATTCACATTACAAGAGTTGTAATCAAACAAGTATATGCCTCTGTTGACCTCTAGGTTTTGAGTGAATCAGACAAAATCAGGAAGTGGTTGGAAGAGAAGGAGGAACTACAAAAGAAGTATGTCTCTCACTCTCCCTTGGTCCACAGAGAAATTTTATTTCCATGACTTTGTGTCTCCAAATTTTACTCATCACTCTGTTTATGGCTTATTACTTATCTCAGATGCTCCTTTTGAAATGGATTGGGAGAGTCCTTCATATGGTTTTACTTAACAAGCCTATCTATTTTCTCCATTTGTTCTATTTATTTGAAATGAAGATTTGTGTCCTCAAGATTTTTTTTCTATCCCAATAAATCTTTTATCGTGTATTCCTAGGAGAGCTTCTATTGTCACAGATCTCATCGCAAGTACTCCCAGACCAATGCTTCTGCACCTGACCCAGATTATGTTTCTTGCATCAAATGGACAAATTAAATGACTTCAGGACCTTTGAAATTACCATTTGAAACTGTGTATTTTGTTCTTACCTTTTGTGTGTTTAGTTTTATCAGATTATGCTTTCCTTTTTAGTTGGTAGATTCATTTATTCATTTTTCAAAGTAATGGATGCATAGGGGTAAAAGGATGACTAGAAAAGACTAGTCATCCCTAAGTCTTGAACGCATGCGGATTTTCTTTTTGTGCCAACATGCTCATAGTTGTGATCATTTAACCATTATGTGTACCAGATGATTGTATTTGTCCTTGAATAGTTTGAATTTCTTTCCTCAGAACATCTGGCTTCAGCACCCCAGCATTCACATCAGACGAAGTTTATGGGAAGGTTTCCAAACTTCAGAATATGGTAAGTCTACTGCCGTGTTTTACAATTTATTTTGTCAATAATGAACCTCTTCCTTTTCATTTGTTGTTTTATTAAGAATGAAACATTTTCCATGTAGGTTTCTAGTGTCAATAGGATTCCAAAACCCAAACCTAAAGTGGAAACACCTCCGAAAAAAGAACCTGCAGACCAAGGTAATGGATCGACTACGTCAAATTCTGCATCTTCGGAGGAGCCAGCTTCTGAGGCAGAACTTCCTAAGCAAGACACTAGTCATGAAGAAAACAGCAATGCAGCTCCAGAAGCTGAGCCCCATGATGAATTGTGAATTTGTGCTTTAAGCAGTTACCATCTAAAGACGAGGCACCGATTGATTGATAGAAGACGACATCAGAGTTAACTGTAGCATTCGGCCATCAAAGCCCATTGGTTGGGCCTTATTTAGAAGGAATTACTCTTCATAATTAAGCATGAATTGGTAGTTGCGGGTTCAGCGGCATACAATTTTGTTAGTCCATGCATTACCGGTTTAGCCATCTGCTTGAGTGAGACCACAGGTTGCATTATTTTTTTTTCTTCAGTTTTATAGATAGACCATTTTTGTATACGACCCGATATTTATCTGGGAATATGTTGTACTCTATAAAAGAATGATGAGATAGGAGACGAGAATCCAAGTGCACAGTTACTGGGTCACTTGTCCCAAATATCAACATGAAAAACTGCCACATTCGTATTTGTGTTTATCAGACGTTTAATTCTTTGATGCTATTTGATTGATGATGCAATGCAAGTTGGGCGTGTTCTCCCAAAGTCATCGATGACCCTGAAGTCTTCTAAGCTGATCGATAAGCTGAAGAGGCTGCAAAGCTGGGACGCCATGATTATTCTCATCTGTTTGCATCCCGTGACTTGAAAAGTTGCGTGTAACAAGAACGAGGAGCAAAATATTAGCGCTCTTTACTAACGGGCGGGGGTGAAGTGGTAAGGAGCTTTCTCTTCGTTTAAAGAAGGCTTCGAATTCGAGCCTTTCCGCATACACTAATTTTTTATTAAATGTCTCATCCATCATAGTCAGATGTTCGATTCGATGTGACACAGATTAATCGGGTGCTAATAGCCCTAGATATTGTGGGTCAACCCGAAAAAAAAAATATTAGCCCTCTTTTCTTTCTTAAATCTATTTATGAGGAGTTCTTTTCACAGGAGTTGTCAAATGATTTGTAGATCTATTTCAAAATGGTTTTCTGCAGCAATACTTGATTGATTTAATTGTTTATACTAACTTGATATACTTGACTACACCAGGAACCTTTGGAATACACCGTCAATACAGATCCTTATTGTTTACTGTTGTTATCACTACTTGTCATTGTTACTGTTGTCCTGGCAGTGTCATTGTAGTATTCCAAGTTTCTGTTGTCACTTCACTTCTGTCAAAAAATCATATGCAGAAATAATAATTGATTGTCGGGGGGAATGCATATGCATGCATCTACTGTCGATCGGGTTGAACGCCAAAGCTGAAAAAGTTGTGAAAACGTGATTGGAGGGACAAACTGTTGTGATATCAAAGGAGTTGGATTCCTGACGCCTGCTTGCTTTCAAATGATTTTTTTTTCTTTTTGGTGAAATCTAATGGTGTCATTTGTGTCATGCACGTTATAAAAAGATCAGAACTCAACAACTTTGACAAGTCGAGAAACCATCCCATCAGTATGAAAAGATGACCGGAAGTACTTGCATCTTTGTTCAATTGTATCGTCGTCTCTTTCATTCCTTCAAGGTGGAAGAATATCCCCATCCCTTCAACCTTCATGGATTTATGGATTATAACTATATAAATTATGATCAAGTTCAAGTCTTACGAAAATTCATAAATTATAATTAGATTATAATTCGGGATGACACAAATTATCTTAATACTGTGATAAACAATCGGAAAAGATTGTTATGATTGTTTATCATCAAAGTTATCAAGATCTTGATTTTTTTCAATCTTCATATATTTAACTTATCAATCTTACGATTTTCATAAAATCTTTACGATCTTTGTAAGATTTTTTCACAATCCTTATTCGATCGTCAATCTTGCAACTTTTACGATTCTAAGTGAGATCTCGATCTTAATAATCTTATTTATCATTGATGTTAATCGTTCATTAAATTATTTTATGAAAAATGATTCATCTTTCTAATTAATCCTTCTAAAAATTCTCATAATACTCATATTTTAAAAGCCAAAAAAATTGATTAAATATTATTAGGAGGATTCATAACACCCTTATCTGATGCGTTATTGCATGAAAGAGGAAAACACTATTAGATGGATAATTTCCTGGGCTAATTTAGCTGAAGCAACAGCATATATAGATTGTGGAAAACGCAGAGGTTTGCTTACGCTCTTAAAGCAAGTATCAGGACAGCATGCATGCCCAACAGCAGCAGCGATGCATGGCATGCATCTTGTACCGACGACATCATTGCGAGAGGAGAGAGAAAGAGGGTTAATTGAGAGGTGGTCTCATTGGAGCGACTGGTGGGTAATTCAACGCATCAGCATCAGTGCACCCTCAGCATCTTCCTAGGCAGGCACCATTTCTACTGCCCTCCCTCCCAATGGCTTCTTCTCTTGACAGAAGGAATGGTAATGAGAAATCTCTCTCTCTCTCTCTCTCTCTCTCTCTCTCTCTCTCTCTCTCATGTACAGGTGAAAAGCCATCAGTATCTATCTATCAGTTCTAGATGATGACCATGCAGCAATGCATAACAATGGAGGAGTGAGTAATCAGTGAATGAGTCAGACCCGACAAGACAGTAAATGCGAAGGGAAGTCAGCATCAAAGCCGACAAGGGCGAGGCTGCCGGGAATTCTCCGGCACCATGCGCATGCACGTTTCCTCTGCAACTTCAACAAAGCTTCCTCTTCCTCCTCAACTCGGTCAAATTCACCCTTCATCGACTCTCTTTCTCTCTCATGTCCATTGGTAGCATCTCAGTGCACCATGGTTTAATGCCCACTCCTCTCTCTCTCTCCAAGTACAAGAGACACCTCACATTCCGTACTTACCTTAGATTACTTCACGTTGTGATTCTTATATCTACATGTATTTTGTTTGGTTCCTTTCTGTCTGGTGACATAGAGGAAGAAGGGGAAGCCAACGATGGTGGGGAGTTCAGGGAAGAGTAACCATAACAATCTGGAGCTGACCATTGCTGTCCCTCTCTCTGGTGGTGTGGGATTTTCTTCATCTGGCTCTCCATGTAAGTTCTAAATTATATGGATATACAAGTAGACAACTAATTACTTCTCTATTTTTCTGTACAGATGATTTCAAGGATGTGTTACTTTGTTTCCTTCGTCTGATCATGTTGAACTCCTCCTTATTTTGTTGCCATGTATGTATATATATAGAATATGTCAAATACCGGTGACTCGATTGGTGAAATAGTCTCTCTCTCCAAAAAAATATGTTTTTTTACCGACGCACAAAGAAAATATTTTGTTGCAAAAATTATATATTCTGTCAAAGAAAGTCCTTCGCGTAAATTGCTTTGAATCGGTAAATCAATCTAATTTTTAATCAAATTAGTGATGATACAATAATAAAATTTTGTTGTTCAGCATCTTGAACTAACCATCCCTTAGAAGGGATACATGGCAACAAAATAAGGAGGAGTTCAACATGATTAGACGAAGGAAACAAAGTAACACATCCATATATATATATATATATATGCATGTATACGGTTGCATTGCATGTCTTACAGGAACAAGCGTACTTACTGTGCAGCATACATCATGTGGCAAATAGCTCTAAATCTCTCTCTGTTTTCTTGTTTTCTGCATTGACAAAAAAGATGGGGATGGACAGAGCGTGAGGAATCTAGACATAAACCAGCTGCCTGCCGCCGAGGAGGAGTTACCTCTGGCAAGCGTCGAAGACGGAGAGGAGGAGGAAGAAGAAGACGCTGAAAACCTTCACCGGCCTAAGAAGCTCCGGCTGTCGAAGGAGCAGACAAGGTTGCTGGAAGAGTGTTTTAGGCACAACCACACCCTTAATCCTGTAAGAGAAATTAATTCCCATGGATCACTTCTTCTAACATTAATGCATGTAGTATGAGCACCTAACAAATCAACAGTATAGTATCAGTTCTTAATTCTGACACACTTATAACTACTTCATGTGTTCATTATTATATCAGAGGCAGAAAGAAGCCTTGGCATCAAAACTGAAGCTTAAGGTACGCCAAGTAGAGGTCTGGTTCCAGAATCGAAGGGCTAGGTAATTACATGTTTCCACCCTTTATATATATCATTTAGACCCTAGATATTGGACAAAATATAGCATACATGTTTCTTTTAGACCCAAAAAGAAATGCAATAATAAATGCGTAGCACAGTCCTTAGCAAGCTACTCGTACTTACATTAAAAAAAGATCAGTGCCAAGTACGAGTATACACAATCCTCAGCCACAAAAGATAATGTACATGTTATTTTTATCGGACACGACATGTGTATGTTCATTCTGATAAATCATTCACAAAAAATGTCATCGTTTCTATGGATGTTAACTACTAAATTGCTTTATAGATATATCAAGTTCATGCACATATATAACTGTTAACCTTCATTTTCACCATCATGAATGCGAACTTGTAGAAGCAAACTAAAGCAGACGGAGATGGAGTGTGAATACCTGAAGAGGTGCTTTGGCTCGCTCTCGGAGGAGAACAGGAGGCTTCAACGCGAGGTCGAGGAGTTGAGAGCCATGAGGGTGGCACCACCACCTGCCGCCGCCGTGCTCTCGCCGCAGCACTCTCGCTTGCAACCCATGCCGGCTTCCTCCATCGTCATGTGCCCGCACTGCGAGCGCATCACCACTGTTGGTGCAGTTGGCGTCCTCCATGGCAGGCCAAGCTCATGAACAGCGGCTAGCAGTTTCATTCTAGGACAAGTAGCCTTGGCACACTACTGTTGCTTCTTAATTAATTGTAAGCTCAAGAATGTTAATTAATTTGTGGGAACTTTATAAGAAGCTCAAGAAGATATGTATCTAAGTGTATCTAAGTGACATTAACAATTAGTCTAACTAGTTATCTCTTTCATATCTTGGTGCTTCATTGCTCAATACATAGTCTGAGTAATTAGCTAAGATATTTTTTAAATGAAGTTTATCTATTAGCATAAAAGGGATATCATTTCCCAAATTAGATTGTATATCACTGTATAAACAGTTTTTGCTCCCAGTTTTCTAGTAATTTATTGCAATTAATACCAGGCAGAGTATACTCAACACCAACATAGTGGCAAACGTACCAAAAGTAAACAACTTATAGTTTGGTGACAAACTATTTTGGGATCAACTAATATGTGGTCCTTCTAATGTTTTTATGTGAAAATTAAAATTCCCATTTGATTCTTGTTCTGTAGGCTAGAAGAAACAGGGACCTAAAATCAGTAGTGTTTTATGTTTTAAGAAAGACATGCATTAGCCTCTGATTTAATGCAGACTGCCAGCATCTCATATATTTCCTATAAGATATATACATTCAGCACTAAAGACATCTTTCTCCTTTGGAAAACTATGTTACTTGCTATGCAGCAAACTGAAGTGTGAGCGCCTGCTCACATCAACATTAACGAAAAAAAGACATCTTTTTCCCAATTGGCAATACATCTAACATCCTTACAAAAGTATGGACATATGTATCCTTTTGATGAAGGTAGACAAAATCATGCATCTCAATGAAAACTTTATTGCCTCGTGGAATACCTAAGCACAAAAAGACGAAGAGTTCATGGCCCCATCTTTGAAAAGACATCGAAGTTTAGAATCAGTCTGTGGGGCAATCTAACAAACCTTCCCTGTGACATCTCAAAAAGAGGATGTTTCATAAGTTCCTTGGCTGAAGGTCTCTCTTGACAGCATCATAGCCAATGGATAGAGTGAAGAAAACGAAAGATTAAAGAGCCAGTCTAATAAGACGCATTGATAATTAAATTTGTTAATTTCAAGTTTGTTAGACTAGATACGTAGCATAATCGGATATAGATCATGTTCAGGTCTTTATGCCAAAGTTTCTACTGGATGTGCTCACAAGAAGATAATATTATCAGCTATTGTGTTCAGTTTCTTTTTCTTTCTGGAAAAGCAACATCTCGAATGTCTCTATACACTGAGTTTATTGTGATTCTTTCTGATTATGGGTCACGCATGGTAAACTATGACAACTTGAAAATGGTTTTAAAAGGCATGCTGCCCAACTTAAAAGATTTCAGGATTACTGTCGGGAGAAAATGATAGATTTCCCTTTCTACAAATCCCACATAGAGATATAGTTTACAAAATTATGGATGGAGATTTCTCTCACTAGTGAAAAGATGTTTCATAACTTACTAGTCAATTGATCACTGGCAAAAAGAAACATAACATAAGTTAAGACAAAAAGAAATAATAGGTTATGCTAACACATACCTTGAGTAGAATCTGGAACTGCATGGGATATCCAGGAAGCAGCGGAATTTTACTCTCTAAGATTAGTGAACAGAGGGCCAGAATCAGGAAATGGGGTACCTTTTACTATCTCATAGGTGGCTGCCCCCAAGGAGAAGATATCCACCTTCTCAAGATGTTCATACTTGTTTTTTAGCACCTCTTGAGGCAGGTACCGTGAATCACCTTCTCTAATACTCAAGCTCCTGTCTATGAATGTTGCACAACCAAGATCTCCAAGTTTATACTATTCTTTGCATATATATTTTCAGGCTCATCTAAGTGGGCTATGCCAGGTTCGTGCATAAAGTGCAACTTTAGCCATCTGTAGAATTCAAAATGATAGACTCAAGGAAGTGAACTAAGAATTATAAACAATAACAAGATACTTCTATCTTTTTGCAAACACGCACCAAGAGGGAAAAAAAGGTAGGAAACAGATAGATTCCTAAGTGAAAGAACAGTTTTTTTGTTGAGAAGGCTAAGTGAAAGAACAGTTGTGCAGATAAAACACTTTCTTAATCTGATATAGAATTCTTGAGAGTATGCTTCTGCTTCTGTCTTACTTATGGACAAGCTTCCATCACACAATTCCATCTGAATATAGAGTTGTTCATTTTCAAACCATGAAGATACCCAACAACATTTTCATGAGAACCTAAATAAAGGAAGAAGTTACTTATTGATAAGGTTCCTGCAAACATACGGGGTCTTGTGTAGTAATAATAATATCGATCCCACAGAAAAGGTTTCAAGTACTAGAGTTATAGCTTTCAATGTGTTATCTAAATGATTAATGTTAGGAGGGAGAATACTAATGTGATTAACAATTACTAATTAAGAAAAACACTAAGTTAAAGAAGACGTGATGCAAATTATACGAAAATCTAATGAGATGAACGTTCTAGGGTTCCAAATCCATCTATGGTTATATGCACTTGGGATAATGATTCAACATGCATTACATTGTTGCTCGATTTTGCAATTCATGAGTTCTTCTTTCAAGGCAACACAATTTTAATTAGGTTTAAGGAAAGACACTTTCATGCATTCATATTAATAACCTAATTGCAATTAGTACATGAGTTCAATGAGCAATATAATGCAATTCTATTTCTAGATATTGCAAATATATCTTGCTTAATGAAACTACAAATTGCTCGATACAATTTTCATCATTTAACCTATATTAACCTAAATAAGATAGTGAATCTTATATAAGTTTAACACTTCATTCAGTAAGCAAAAGAGTCATAACACATGCATCATCATTTACCAAAACACTTAACCCTAGATTTCATCTAACCCAAAAACAAATATGATTAGTGACACATGATGAGAAGAGATGGAAAATAAAATAAAAAGAGAACTTGCATTAAAATTGGAAAATAGAGAGTTCAAGCATTCAAGCACATTACAAATTTAATTTCTAACACATAACATTCTATACCTCTTACGATGTGAGAAAGAACTTCCAAATAATAGCCTCCAAAAGTGTCCAAAACCAGTCCCCCCACCAAACTCTATACCCTAATTAACCCCTTTTTATATCGTGACACAATGCCACCAACCATTACGACCGAGCCATTCCGCTACGGACCCCATCAGTAGCATTATGGATGAATGCAAGTGTGCTACGACCCAATCACGCGCCATTATGGATGAGTGTGAGTGCGCTACGACCCAATTGTGTGCTCTACGGCTCCCTCGCTATGGCCTTGACAAGAAACACTACGGTCCTTCTGCGCTATGTGCTCATGCTACGATTGCAGTTCGTCCACAACGTGTGACTATGGTCCGACCGTAGCCACCTTGGTCCGGCTACAGTTCGACCATAGCCAGACTTTGTGAGGCTCTTTCTTCCACTTAAATCCTGAAAACAAATAAAACATGTGTAGAACCCGAATTTTCTCTGAAAGTGAATCGAAATGCAGCACGATATGCACTACAATATCATGAAATAAAAAAGTTATAATATCAAAATATACCAATTTATGCGACTTATCACTTATCAACGTCATTAATAAGAGAAGCAAACCAGAAGTAGCTGCATGCATTCATACCTAGCACTGCAAGAGCTTGAACTTCCAACAGTGCACGCTTCCTGTTTGGTAATATATTAGGGGCAAATATGCATGTTACACCCTGACTTAAAAGATAAAGTACCTTCTGTATAATTACGCAAAGGCTTAATGTAACGACCTGAACACTCGAGTAAGCGGAAGCTATTTATAAAAAATCTCGAGAGCCCAGATCATTACAGTTGACACATAAACAATCACAAGTTCATAAACAAACTCATATATCTTTTGGCAGTTATAAAACTGAGATTTCAGATGTAAGGATAAAACAAACACAATAACCAAAATATATCATAGTCACATCTTACATTTTTTTTTCTCATGTGATACAATAATCACAACATAAACATATACATATACATGACATACATATCCAAAAGCAACATATCCAAAAGTACTATAACAATACAAAAGATCTTCTATTTATACAGGATGTGTTCCATGTGCAAAATAATGTCATGAGCGTCAACCACCACCCATCGTCTCTTAGCCTGCAGGATCCAAATACAGGGGAAAAATAGGGTATTTCTCCCGTGAGCAAAGGCTCGTATGTAGGGCCAATAAATAAAATTAAATGCTTATAATGAAATTTGAAATTCTCAGATGACAATTGCACATAACATAATATCCATAAAAGAATATAAGGCAAAGTCTTAAACATGATCAATCCATACACATATAAATTCATATTTCACAATCCCTTTTAGGAAACACATAAAATTTCATAACCAAAA
>LTAE01000965.1:10101-46830 GCA_001647135.1 Pontederia paniculata | reverse complement strand
TTACTAGATGCATATGGCGGTCAAAACAATATAAGGAGAGGACCAATCAGATTTATTGAAATTTAATTGAGTAAGCTTAAACTTACTTAGCTAAATAAGTTAACTTAATCTTAATTAAATTAATTCTTAGTTTATTTAATAATTTTCAAAATATTTATAACATCACAATTAGCTTAAACTTAATTCAAATAAGATGATTAACTTAATTAATTTATAATTAAGTAGCTTATTTAATTATCTAAGAGATAATTATTTAGGATATTACACTTAATGCTCTGTTTCACTGCATACAAACAACCATCTATCCTTCTCAGAGTTTTGCATACACGAGTAAAGTTTCCCAAACCAATTTGCTGACAAAAGATAAAAGGAGATAGAAATGAAGAATATGAAGCTTCTAATAATATGACAAGTATAAAAGCTAAAGTGGGTAATAGAAATGAAGAATACGGATTCTTTTAATAATATAACAAGCTAACAACATGGACTTCAATTTCATGAAAATCAGTATAATAACGTGAAACAACTGATGAGGGGAAACCTGCAAATGTTTCAAAATTTACAAATCAGCTACCAAGTGCAAGATCAACAGAAAGTCCGAACATTCTGTTCATCACCATAAAATGCAAGAAAGGGGGACAAAATTAGTATGTCAACAGTTATTTCTTGCACATATATGATATTGTTAAACAAGTAGCCAGATACAATTCTTTCTACTTCCTCAGAGGGGCATAAATTTTATTTGCCAATATTGATAGGTTGTCATGAAGTTGTGGCTGGTGAACGTTCATAAGAAAAGAACTACTGGTACAAAAAACAAAATTAAAGTTGTCCAATTTCTTAGGTCTCACAGAATCCAAAGAAGAACAGACCTGTGAGTTTTGACCTTCTATTATCAAAGAAATCAAGAGCTCCCGACGAATTTCCATCTTGATATGGATTTTTGATGCAGGTAGGAGGCATAACTCGACAATGCAATGCAATTGCAGACCCGTTCCTTTTTTGCCCTATTTCTGACTTGGGTACCACAGTTCATTGAAATCATACTCATCCAATTGGACTTCTGAAACCTGTTGGTGATGTGGAAAGACTGCGGACGGCATCACATGGGGGACAAACCTGCAAGACAACAGGTTAGTTCATGCAATAAAAGTGTTAATATTAGCATCGATGAAGAAGATATTGAAATGTGTTTGGACGAGAAAAAACACAGGTAGAGGTAGCTCCATAAAGAATGCAAAGGCGTATGTACAAAGAGTTGAACTTTGTAATATGTCAATGAAGCCATGGATATAATTTCTCAAAACATCAAATGAGTTTTCCCTACTGGGTCATTTTATCTCAGTAAAATAAAATACTACGCATAAACTTGAATCCTCAAGACAGAGAAGGGGATATCAGTACTACCATATTTATGCCTTTTGTTCCTTCCTTATAACGTAAGGAAATACCAAATATTAACAAAAAGAATTCTTGCTAAAAGGCAGACACAAAGCGCGCAATCAAACAGAACACCAACAGAAAGGGAATCATTTACCTTGTTGAAGTCAAAATTATTGCTAATCAAAGATAAAACACATAAAATGAGTAAAAACTTCACAGGAAAAGGGGCAAAATGCAAATCCTAGGTGAGCAGGCCAATCGACTACCAGAAAAAAATCCTGACTAAGGATGCGATCTTTCTCCTCACCTCCCTCTTCGATATCGCCGGCGTTCACAGGGCCCTCCTCATCGCCGTCTTCCAAGTGCAGGAACCTCTGAAAGCTGGACGGCGTCGGGTTTCCGTCGGCGCCGGCGGGGATGGGGAAACCCTCGAAGTGAAAGAAAGGCGCCCGCTCGAGCTGCAAGCTGAGATCTCCGGCCGGCGATCTCCCCGCCGTCGGCAACCTCGCCCAAGCCCTCGACCCTTCGCTCCTTTCCCGTTTGGCGTCTTCGATCCTCGTCCTCCTCTTCGCCGTCACTTCGCCGTCTTTTCCCATTTTTTGAACTCTGAACTAAAAAAACATAAAAATAACTCAACTCAAAAAATTCCCTCCATCGGTTTCGCGCGAGACGAAGCGGATTTCCTCTTTTATCCCTATAAAATTCTTAAATTACTGGAAACATAACTGTAAGACGAACCGGAAATTGACGGGTGGAGTTGGTTCGCTTCAACCGGTTCATGCATTTGCTCCCGGTTCAATTCGAGCCGGGTCGTCTTCTTCCTCCAGCCGCCACCAATTCCAGTCCACGGGTTTCTTTTAGGTCCCAGTCGAGCCATGTCGCACCGGAAGCGCCCGGCGTCCGGCGAGCCCCGGCCGCCGGCGGAGGACGCTGACAGAAAGCGCGGGCGTTCGGTCTCCGATCGCCTCGGTTCTCCGCCGCCGGCGTTCCCCTCTTACCTCGACGCCGGCCCCGACCTCCACCCCAAGGTGCGTCTCCTGTGCAAGATCTTGGCCACCTCGGCGCCTTCACCCGCTTTGGAGCGCTCCCTGGACGATGCCGGCGTCCGAGGCCTCTCTACGGAGGACGTCGAGGCCGTGCTCAAGCTCTCCTACTCCCATCCGATGGAGGCGGTGGGCTTCTTCCGGTGGGCTGGTTCCCGCTACCTCGCCCACCGCCACTCCCCCTACTCGTGGAATCTCGTGGTCGATCTCCTGGGCAAGAACCGCCTTTTCGACGGCGTCTGGGACGCCGTCCACTCCATGCGCTCGGAAGGCATCCTCTCTCTCGCCACTTTCGCTTCCATCTTCTCTTCCTTCGCCGCCGCCGGGCGCCCTGACGACGCCCTCGCAGCGTTCGAAACCATGGACCGGTACGGCGTCCCCCGCGACTCCGCGGCCCTCAACTCCCTCATCTCCGCGTTCTGCCGCGAGGGCCGCCTCAGCGCCGCGCGCCTCATATTTGACCGCTCGCGCCGCGCCGCGCCCCCGGACGCCGACACCTTTGCCATCCTCCTCGAGGGATGTGAGAACGAGGCGGACCACCGTTCTGCACGCGAGGTGTTCGATGATATGATCGCCGTAGTCGGTTGGGACCCAAGGAATGTCCCCGCCTACGATTCCTTCCTCACGACCCTCATTCTCTCTGGATCGACTCACTGCATTGATGTTGCTATCAGGTCCCTCGGGAGGATGGCGCGTCACCGGTGCTTGCCGGGAATCAAGTTCTTCCGCAGCGCAGTCAAGGTGTTTGTCGAGAGAGAGGACACTGATGGTGCATTGATTGTCTGGGAGGAGCTTTTGGGGCGCAATGGCTGCATCCCTGACACCCTTATATATAATTCGATGATCTCCTTGCTTTGCTCTGCCGGACACATGAGCAGGGCAATGCAGTTCTTAGACGAGATGGTTTTCTATGGGGCGTTCCCGGATTCGCGAACCTACAATATCTTATTTCACTTCTTGCTCAAGGGACTGAAGCGAAGATTCGAGGAAGAGAAGCTAAGAGAAGCTGTCTCTATATTCAATGAGATGGTTAAAAATCGGTTTTACCCGGATGCAGATGACAGTGAATCATTGATCAGGATCTTAGTGGATGAAGCTGAGTGGGAGATGGCGGAGAAGCTATGGAAATTCATGGTGGAAAACAAACTGCCTTCATTGGAGGAAATCGGCAATGCGTTTGTTATGATGCTGCAAAATGCGGGGAGACTCCCGGAAGCTTGTAAATATGCAGAGGACATGATAGATAGAGGTATCAAAGTGTATTCTTCAACGCTGTCAAAGCTGAAGCAAAGCTTGTTGAGAATTGGCAAGGTTTATATCCATGACAGACTAATGCAGAAATGGAAACTTCGATAAGAATGAAGGTTGCTCTTTACTCTTAGATAATGCTTAGTGCTAAAAGTTCTTAGTTCCATTTCTTGTAACACATTCTTGCATTTTTTTTCTTGTCGAGTTTATTCGAAATCGCCTAGTCATACTGGTTACATGCGTTATTGTTGGTGATTGGAATAATTGTTTCATTGGTTGGGGGATGATGCATCCTTGATTACATCAATCTAACTCTTTTGGGGGTACATTACATCAATCCTACTTCTTTTGCACCTGGCAATGCTAGATATGCATTTCTTCTCAAAAACAAAGTTAGATATGCATTTGTGCACTCTCTTTACATATAGTGTATACTAGGATTGAGGTTGCATAATGATGAATGTTGTGAGTCATCTATTACACCCAAAGAATAATATCATTTGTTGATTTTTGAATACATGACATAAATAGATTATCCTATTTTGTCTTTTTTTTTTTATCTCTGAGAGTAGCAGGACTTAAAAATATTGCATGTTAAAATCAAGGTCGAAATGGATGTTCACGGTAGCATTTAGCTTCTTGAGGATACCTTCCTTTGGGCTTTGGAGGAGTAAGAGAAACATCTAAGGAAACTAAGGCTTTTATACAGCATTAATATGTCTATGAACGTAGTAGTGCAAATGGATGCCAAAGGGGTTCTGACCAGGGATTTTCTTCTTTTTTTTCCTTTGAGGGGAGCTCCAACCATGGATTGCAGAACTGAAGCAGACACCCCTGAGGCACACTTTAAATTCAAACCGGCGGAATAACTAAGTTTTACATTTTCATTTGATCATGCATCTACCATTGATTGCAATGCAAAATGAATAGAGCAGACCTTTCGGAAAGGAAAAACAGTAATAGATCTTGATAAAAAGAATGAGGTTCAGAAGAGAATGAAGAAGAGTGAATGTTACTGCTGGAGATAGAAGCTTGTGGGTCCATGTGCTGGCCAGATTTATTCATCTTCATTACCATATCACATTCAGAAGAAGGGCAAGTTTTCACCATACTTTTTTCTTTCCAATGGGAAGATGTATGATAGGCTCTTACAAAGTAAATCTTCAAATTTTCTGGCTTCCTGACAACTATATGTTGGATGAAGAGTTTTCTTTCATGAATACAAGGTTGATGATCTGACTGCAGTGTGGTTGTTATTGTTTCCTTCATGAATACAAATTATCTTGGCTTCGAGCCATGTAAGATTCCTGACATTCTTTTGACAGTTTTCAACTTTCATCTTGAGACATTAAGCACTCTTACAAATCTGGAATTGTAAGTTAGGACCAAAAATATTGTTACATGATTATAGTTAATTAATTGTAAGTTAGGACCAATAATATGTATGTACTATCATGTATTTTTATTTTATATCTAGTTTACTATTTTATATCAATTTATTATATTTGATCCTCTCATCCGATTTAATTGGTCTACTCTAATCTAGCATAACCTCTATAGCTATCCGAATCGATGTCCGAGTAAGATTTTACATATTCTCCACAATGGAAAGAATATAGATACTCAACTTCATCTCTTTTTTTACCATATTTCAACTTTTTTTCTGTTACATTTCAACTTTTTTTTCTAATCTCATGTGTTACATTATGTCATATTATAATTTTTTATAATATTAAATTTAATTCATACACACCATGAAATAAGAATAACCTAACTTTTAAAATATACATACATTCCAGACACATCCATATTTATTCTTCAACCAAACTTGTCCAACCCTGAAAAGAATATATTATTTCGATTTTCTATTTCTCTAGAAAACAAAAATTGGCAAAAGATTAAAAAAAATCTTTCTAAAAGCTATTCTTCCACATCCAAAAGAAGGAAAAGACATTTAGTAAAATCAAAGGAAAATTATCTAACAAAACAGCTCTATGAAATTTTCTTCCTGGAGTCATTTAACCTGTAATGAGCATACCCTTTTGTTTTTTCCCTCATCTGTTTCCTTCGAGTTTGTACACCTTGGTAGTATTATGATTATCCATAAATCAGAAATAGAAATATGAAAAGTAGGTTCTAAATTCTCCAGGAAAAAAAAAAATCTTGTGTATACATCTGAGACAGGCGTCAGCTATCAGCAATAATTGTTTTATCTTTTCTTCCCTCCAATCTATTAAAATTTGACAATTGCAAGCATTCATGATGATGAATTAAACCTTGTTCTTGTCACCAGCACCTCTATGACTATAATTTAAGGAAACTGTTGCTGATGCACCAAGTGACTGGCCATCTAAAGAGACATGGTTCACTTATCAGAGGAAGCCTAGAACTACCTTAATGGCAGCTGAATCCGACACCATACAGTGCCATTGATTCTAATCGCCACTTTTGAATTGTCATGTTCCTTTGTTAAACACGCAAAGCTCCTGCATGACCTGCAATAAAGAAAGATTGCATAGCTTGTAATTTATAATAAAATCAATGTTGTCAGAATCAAAACGGACATCGACCCGGAAAAGTATTCGGATCAAATTTAACTGATTGAATCGATTAAATCGAACGATCGAACCGGATATTATTAAAGAATATTAAATTAAAATATAATTTATAATTTACATAAAGAATCACAAATAAGTAATTAAATATGAAAAAAAAATAAATTTATTTTCAAAAGTATGATCAATTAACATTTTATTTGATAAAAAAAGTATTAATAAAAATATATCTTAAATAATTATTAATTCAAATATAAATATTAATTAAAAAAATTTATAATTAAAAAGAAAAAAAATAAAAACTGATTTAAAAAGTTTTGAATTGTAACTTTTCCTTATGGTTCAATTACCCCCAAAGCACACTTCTTTCTTGTTGATAATGCCTTTAACCCAGTGGAAAACTCATATGACCCCCTGCACATCACAGTCGTCGAATATTTGGGGTGGCGAAGCCGCCCGTCCCATATGGGGGTCTCGCTGAGGGGGGTCTAGGGGGGATCCCCCTGCGAGGGCTCGGGGGCGGAGCCCCCGAAACCTCGACAACTTTAGGGTTTATGTTTCCTATTTTGTATTGGGAGTCCATATATAAACTCTCTATGGTTTGGGTTATTATGTATCTTGTATCATATACTGTTTTACCACATCAAAAAAAAAAAACTCCAGCCGCCGTCCGAGGACGTAGTCCAATTAAGGGTGAACCTCGTAAATCTATGTGTCTTCTGTGTGTGTGATTTTCTCTCTCGCCAATTTTTCATAACATTTCTTTTCAATCTAATTTCCGAGTTTTGATCGATTTTGACCGGTTCAATTTATTGCCTGATTTTTTTATCGAATCAAGATCGAACTAGATCTCGATTGACGATCGAATCAATTGAACCGACTGATCCAGTCTGATTCTGACAACATGGCATAAAACAATCATATTCCTTTTAGATGAATGCTCCCATTTTCATTTGTACAACCAATATAATCTGATCATGTTGAAAGATATGACCCGAGGCTCTTTCACCCTTAGAAGAAGCAATAAAGCTCCTCCTTGAATCAAGTTATCTTGCAAATGGGTTGTCTTGGGGAGGAGATTTAATTTGAAATAATGGACACAATTTTTTTATGAGAACCTAATTCAGAATATCTTAATTTTTGAGAGAATTATCTATCATCGCTCTAAATGTTTGCTATCTCAATTTAGATCTTACAAGAGAAAAGGTTATATTTCATATCGTAAAAAAAATGTTACCTCGATAGCGAATAAGATTAAAGATCAGGTCTTCAACTTTGAGAGTCCAAGAGCAATAAAAAAAAACTAATGTTCTTTCATTTGTTAAAATGTTATTGGATTTTTTTCATTTTTTAGAATAGAGCTTGGAATCACAAGTATATGAAAAAAAATAATGGATGCACTACCTACTTAGTTAGATAAAATTGTATTACTTATCTTAGACTTTGTTTGAGTATTTAGTGATAAAAAGATGGGTAAGAATCGTGAGATAGTGGAGTAAGTGGCGATGAAGTAGAATATGGTGGGTCATTAGTAAATCCATATTTGGATAAGAGTTTGATAGGGATGATAGATTAAACTAAATTATATGTTATTTGGATAAAAAATTTAAATTTATGAGAATTCAAAGAGTTAATTGATGTAAAAGTCTATTTTATCTCTATGTTTAATTTAAGAATATAAATAAAAATAAGAGTAAAATGAATATAAAAAATTATAATTCATCGAATATAATGAATTAAAAATTAATTTTTAAAAATATTGTATCCATATATGAGCTGCCACGTTCCAACTTAACTTAACCTACCCATCAAAACTCATAATTTAAATATATCCTAAATGTATAATAAATCTAATAATTTATAATAAACTCTTTAAAAAAAGATTTTATATTTACCATGAATTTAATTTTTATTATGGATAAATAAGTAGTCAGTACTAAATTATGCTCGTAGACTGGCCTCCCTGCGCGCAGCCGTGCCGCTCGTTGCCCGCGTCGCAGTGCTGCCTGCCTCCCTGCGCGTTGCCGTCCTGTTCGCAGACCGGCTAACCTCCCTGCGCGTCGCGGCGCGACCATCCTGTTCGCATGGACAGGAACTCATGGCCTTATAGTTTTTAAATTTTTTTCTTTATTATTATGCATATCGTGTGTGAACTTAACATTGGAAACAAAGATCACTGCTAATTTGCATTATTGGAGTGTTAAGGACTTCACCCTTTTTGTAATCTGTCATTTGTATCCATTCAGTTTGCTCGTGTATTTGAGACTCTTTCAGCACCATGCTTAGTTTAATTTTCCTTTCAAAAATATTTTAGATTCTTTCTTGTGGATTTTCAGTTTGCTCTTGTGTTCTTCATTCATGAAGATGAATGCACATTATATACTTTTCCATTTTATCATGTCTATAGCTTTGTGTGAGCTCTTTGATTTAGACCTTTCCATTATCATATTCTTGATGAATAAGAGATTTCTTGTAACACCCCCGATCCATTCAAGATATTGTTCGCTTTGGGCCCAATGATCCGCACAAATTTAAAACGCGTTTTAAATGATAAAAAAGGATACCATGATCACCTCCGTGTTTTGTCCATATGAGACTAACTTTCATTCTCATCATCATCTCGGGACCTTACAATAATTGTTGGTGTGGGTGCACCAGAGAATAAAATACATCATTTCCATCTTAATTTTCCCCATATTTTTGTTCTGCTTGATTGAGGATGAATGAAACTAAAAGTTAAAATTAAAGAAGACAGTGACCAACTTTGTGGATGCCATACTCATGCACACATATGCGCCATTAAGATTAATTGGCAGATTAATATGCACACTATTCTGGTTGTGTGAACTAGACATATATTTAAGCACATAAATAAGGAGTGCAAGAAAACATTATCTGTGCATTTTATCCTTAAGTGCATAAATTAACTATTTTTCATCTTCTTTCCCTTTTATGTCACATATCGAATGACATAATTAATTTATTTTTTGTAAAAAAAAATTCCTTAAATACAAAGACAAAAATAAAATGAAATAAAACTATTTTCTCATTTGTTTACAAAACTTATGTTTGCTGTTTGTTAATCAGTACAAAGACAAACACATAATTAATTTTTTTTATGTTCTGCATTCAAATTTAGTTCATTGCATTCAAATTTAGTGTTGCTTCCGTCTCAGATTGGCCCCTGATAGAAACTGTCAGAATAATCACACATTTAATTTGTCATTTTGCATTAACTTAACATAATATCATCTACATGAATATACAAATTAACCACATTTTGTTGTTGTGAGTGTGCATATACTTGAGTCAGGGATGGATCCATAAAAGAAAGATAAGGAAAGACCAAAAAATTAGAAGGAGCCAAAATATATAACAATGAATTAAAAAAAAAATTGAGGGGTCAAAATTTGAACTCTAAATTTTTAGATGTGAGTCAAAATCACCTATCCACTATGTCAGTTAGATAATTATGATAATTTGTTAGTATTTATTTTATTTGTTGATTATAACTACTAATATATACGTATATATATACACTTTATATATCAAAAGGTTGGAGGATCGAGGCCCCCGAGTGTAGGTGGGTCCGCCCCTGACTTTGTGAATGTGTGTCGGTGTTTGCATGAAGAATCTCTTGGGACAAACTCCGAGCGAGCATATTAGACAGTACGCCTGGAATAGTTTGAAAACAAAATATTAGTCATAGGATGTCTAGATTAACATTTACTTCTTGCCAAGGGAAATTTTTGACATATGAAAATGTCAGCACTAACCATTTAGCAAAACATGCTCCTTGCATGTAGTATTCAGCACACCTTGAGGTCAAACCATCTAAATCTTGGCACCAAAATTCATTATTTGGTCCTGGTAAGGGAACAAGTCCCTAAGAAAAAAATACACACAGCAAACAACAAATCAACATGTGGCTTCAGAAGACAATATTGTAAGCCCCAAAGATTAACATATAAAAGAATTACTTTGTCAACTTTGATACCAGATATGATTTTCTCATCGCGCAAGCAATCTACAACCGTTGTAGATTGGTGAAGTGTTTGATATGATTCCACTTTGTTTTAATTAATGTGCTGGTTAAGAAAATAGTGGGTAGTTACAATATTTTACTAGTTTATGATAGTTTTAGTATAGTTATAGTAACTAACTCATACATGTTATAAATACATGGATGAATTATAGGTTTGGGTAGTTTTTGAGAAGTTTATTATCATCCTTGTAATTGGAGTTTGGTCCACTCCACACGGACTATGGAGATTTGTCATCTCGAATGGACAATTATTAGTTGTAATAATGTTTAAGATTCTTGCACTTTTACTACTAATAATATTTATCTTAGTTTTATTTCTCTAGTAATTCTCATTTATATTTCCAGCCTCTATAAGTGTTTTCCTAAAAAAGAAGGATTCAATATAGGTGCTTCCTAGTTAAATAAGGAGTACCATATTACCTACATTTTTAATCGTAGGATGTTAAATATACAGTGAATATTAGATCTTCTCTCTCATATTTTTTTTCTCACTTCTAAATTAAGTCATCATAGATTAAGCATCGTACAGTTAAAAATATGAGTAGCATGCTTCATTTTTTTCCTCTCGTACTTTTTCTCTCTCCTAAATCAGGCCATCATAGATTAAACATTCACGATTAAAAATGTGAGGAGCACCTCCATTTTTTCAAAAAAAGAATGACAACAAAAATATACTTCCCTAATCCATATTTGTTGAAGGGCAGAAGCAAGAAAGGGTGACGGCGCAAGAGAAAAAAAATGGTTGTTTTAAGGATTATAATAGTTGAACCGAAATGGGTTCAATCTTTCTAAACCCGGTTTTCAATGGGTTTGGACGCTTTTTTTTATGTCGGTAGATTTCAGATCGTGCGGTGAAGAAAGCAGAGTACATGATAGTTCCCTATTTAAGTAGGCAACACCCCCATTAAACCCTACTAAAAATATATTATATAAAAAAATATTTTATAAATTTAATTATTTACTATTTATAATAAATAGTAGTTCATTATTTGATTAATTAATTAAATAATTAACTAATAATAATTTGGATTGATAAATGATTAAGTAATAATTATTTTATTAAGTCATACAATAAATTATTATTTATATCATCACATAGTATTAGTTTTCAATTATAAATAATTTATTAATGATCATTATAAGAAATAATATAAAAATATAATAAAACATGTATAAAAATAAAAAATGAAATATGATTAAAAGAAAAAAAATAGTGCAATATAAGATATTTTACCATTTTAGAAGAATAAGAATTGTAAAATAACGTTAAAAAAGTTGATGGTTTCATGAATTTTAAGATGATTTTAACAAAAATTAATTCATTTTTATTCTTATAGGCATTTAACTATAATTCTGTAATAAGTAGATATTTTTTTCCTTTTATTTCACAACCGGCTCCTAATTGTATGACGTAAAACTTCTAAAACGAAGTAATATTGTTAAAAATAATTGTTAATTTTGATTTTTTTTATAAAATCTTTAAAATAAATTAAATAACTTTTTTTTGAAAATATTTTAAGTAATATTTTTTTATCTCACATGAGGAGTCGATTATTATTACATATCTGATCATTTATTACCTTTTACATGTCCAACCAAAGCAGTGAGGTTCTCACTAGACATGTATTTTTAATTCCTAGACCACCTTTAGATTTATGTAACTGTAGTATTTGTCAATTGATAAGATATGTTTTGCGTTTGCCATCAGAAGACCGTATGAAACTCCTACATTATTTTTCTAAGATGTCAATAGTTTGCTTTGATATATATTTAATTAATGAGTAATTAGGAATGAATATATATGAGAAATATTAGCGTGCATACAAAAGTTGTATATGCACCGTGCATACACACACTATGGACCTTTGGATCAGTATCATTTTAATCCAACGATATAAGATGTCTGTGTTTTGGATCATTAGATTGAAAGTGATACTAATCCAAAGGCCCATAGTGCGTGCATGCACCGTGCATACACAATTTATGTATGCACGCTAATATGCCTATATATATATATATATATATATATATATATTAATAAAATATATTTATAGGTAACATACCGATCTAATGATTTTCGCATCATTCATTTTAGAATTCCGATCTTGACAGGTTAGTATTTGATTAGTTTTAGTGACAACATTCTAACTCACTTGACTTTCAAAATATTTCCTGTGGCTGCTTCCAATCCTCTTATCATCTTCAAACAGAGAGTATACTACTGTATATCCACTAGATTGCAACATCTCTTAATCAAAACCAAAATGAAAAATATTTTTGCTCCAGTAATATTTCTTACCATCTGGATTTGCTGTACAAAACTGCCAAGCCTTCCCCCCTCCTCTTGGNATATATATATATATAACAAAACTGTAAACAAATAAATGTTAAAATGTAAAAGTCATTAGAAACATACTTTTACTCCGCTAATATCAGGTATATCGGGTGTTTGTGCAGGATAAAACTTATAAAACTTCATGCTCTCATATACAGCTTTTGTCGCTGGAGCCATGTCTTCAATAGCTTTTCTTTTTGCTTCCTTTGCCTGTAGTAATGTTAAGAATCAAATCAAAAAGACATGAGCTATCATCTTAAATAAACAAAAACACACAATAACAAATCAATTAATTACCTGTCGCTGAGCATTTTTTCTGTCTCTCACCAGCCCTTTCAGATATGCCTGGCAAAGCAACACATCACACTAAAATCCATGTCTTAACCCATTACAAGTCAAATGCTCCCCAATCCTTATAACATACCTTAAATTCATCTTTCTCTTCTGGTAAATGTCCATCCTTAATTAGCTGATCAGTAAATTCCTGAGATTGAAAATGAAGCATCTTACAGGGAAATGACAGAAATAACAAGTGGGGCATTGTTCTCTACTGCTAGTATCATTCAAAGAATACTTCACGGTTTACATCAAAATAATAGGATTATTTGGGTACCTCTATTTCATCCATTTTCCAGTCAAAATCAGACACAATCTGCACGAAAACATAAAGTCAAAAACTTCACACCTTTGTGGCTCAGGAATCATGCTTCTTACAAATGTGTCATTTTGGTATGGGGGGGTCAGCTAACATGCATAATCATAAAATGAATAAAAGATCAGCTTATGGAATCGATCATGATTCACATAATCCTATTACTACCTCATGATAGTTTGGATTACTAAATATGATGCAAGGCATAAAATTATTAAATGACATTGCAAGACCATGAATGAACTCGTGATCATAGAACATAGAAGCAAATGAAAAATATTGCAAGAATGAAATATGCTGCGCATAAACTGCAAACAGACTATGGTTACTTACAATAAACATTATACACAAAGACAAATAGAAAGAGTACGATGAAGTAGAAGTCAAATAAAAAATAAGCTAGGACTATAAATCAAGAAGATCGACTACCCACCGGGGGCTCTAAAGGAAACATAATGTTCACAACTGTATCATTGTCATCTTCATCTTCTTTGAGTGACTGAAGATCTGCTCGAAATCAACCAAGTTTGAATCTTCCAATCAAGAAATATGATTTAACATGTAAAATCAGAGGACAACACAATTAATATAACTACATTATTTTTTTCAGATCAACGTTCTAGACAAATTATCATATGATAAGTTAACTAAGAACAAAAGTTTGTCAACAATTTTCAAATAAAGAATAGTTGATAGCATAAGATGACAGATATAGATGATGAGTTTGAAGCTTTTCCCAAAGGAAACCACTAAGATTTTTTTCCCTTTCTAATGTCAACTGCAGACACAGCAGATTGTATTATTTTGTTGCCTAACCAAACTTGGAATCTAATAAACAAAATCTTGAAAGTAAAATACTTGATTTGATAATAACATCAAGCAGTCTATCAGGAAGGAATCAATTAACATAGATGATAGTTCAATAATAAAGGGACTCTAAAGAAACAAAAAATGACATGAAGTAATACATGAAAATAATGAAAACATCACACTGTAAATACTTCAAACATGATCAATTATACTTTCCAATGAGCATACACACAAGAAAAAATGAGCCGAAATCAACACAACGGCAGAGACAACAAGTTGCAACATATGTATGGAACCATCGTAGAGCTATACCTTTTGCAGTTTTGTGGTCCATTTGGTCACAACGCGATCGGATTATATTTAGAGGTGAGAGGGCCTATGTTGAAAATGGGGTACTAGGGGCTCGGCACATGACGAGCCAGTGGAGAGAGGCTAATTTAGATTTCTATTGATATAATGTAATGCAAGCTCTTGTCGTGTACTAAAGTTCTCATCAATAAAAATGGATGATTGCAATTGAGGCAATCATCTTGTCCATATTAAGCGTAGGCAATGTCAGACTCAAAAAGCCATCCGAGACAGCCAAGCAATGATTTAGCAAGAACAGAAAAATAGATGCACGAACTGAAGCACTGAAGAAGAAAATGGCCCATTAACACTACAAGGACATGAAATTTGAATGTAGAAAGCGAGGATTCCTGGTTACAGATAGCACACAAAAGATGCAAATTAAGAAGTATGGGAGTATGTTGCACTAGGATACCTGGAATATAAACCAAACATAATTACTAAATAAAAGGAGAGTGATGTGAATATCAACTTAATCATTTTTTCAGCTACAAATGGAGGAAAATGAGCCTGATACAAGGAAAGGAAATATCAATTTAATTTTAAACGATGAAGAAAACTTGAACCATGGTTTATTCATACATTTTCATGTTTGGGAATGAAAATCAATTTCCATAATAGTTTAGAATTTAGACTGGATAAAAGCCATTTTAAGGAAACTATGCAGGCAACCTAACATTTGACGCCAATACCATCATGTATGATAATAAACTGACCTTAACCTTTAACTTAAACCAACGACAAAATAACTTCACTCGTGGTTTATTCATACAATTTCAATTTTAGGAATAAGAGTCAATCTCCCATAAATAGTTTAGATTGGATAAGTCATGATACTGAAGCTTCACAGCCAACCTAGAATTTACACCAAGCCTATCATGTGTGATGATAAAATAGCATGTTTACCATATAGCTTAAAAGAACAAAACTGTTGGACATTTTTTTTTTTGAGAAAGACTGTTGGACTTACAGGGAAGGCAATAGAGAAACTGCTTAACACGCTCTATTTTGAGATGTCTAAGAGCAGATCTGCCGAAAAAAAACCACAATTCATAAAATAATATCAAAACCAAAATGAAAAATAGTCTTAGCTACTGCATCATAATAACCCTTCCTCATTTTCAAGAATGTTCGTTAAGAAAATAATTAAGGAATTTTCGAATTTTGGGACCATAAGCTCTATATGGAATATGTGAAAATACAAGTATCAATCGGTATGACGACTTCATGAGCCCACAACGGCAATCCTCTTACTGAAAATGTCCGATCGGACCATCGGCGAACTAAAATCTCAAAAAATAGGGTGTTTGATAGGAGAATAATTAGGAAATATTCGGATTTTGAGGCTTGATTTATATGGTATATGTGAAAATTCAAGTATTGGTTAGTATGATGACTCCTAGTGTAACACCCCGACCCTCGAGATAGCAGAAGCAAAAAATAAAAAAATCTTAACTCGAGAGATCTGTAGCTACCTCTATTGTTTCATCATGATTAAAAATATATCAAAATAATATTTAATTTTTCTCTATACATATATAAATATAAAAAAATAAGGTACAAAATAATTATAAACTCTTAGGAAATGGAATCACGACTAGCATTATGCACGATCCGTGGTTATTCTCAACTCCGCTCAACCTAATGCCTACGTATATTAACGTAAATTGTGAACTTTTTAATCAGAATGTTGACACATTAATCATAAATCAAACATGAGATTTACCTGCAATGCATGCATGCTTTGGTGATGAGTTAATTTCGTGCATTATGTCCTATTTTTTGCTTGCGGTGGCCAAGGATGACATGTGGATATGGGGCTCGGACACCCACAGTGAGGCAAAAGCCAAATCAATCTATTATTTATTAAGCCACCAAGCGACTCCACCATCTGAAATCGGAGGGCATGTTTGGAACAAAGTATGGTCACTTCCTATTCCCCCACAAAATTAGTATCTTTCTCCGAAAATTAGCACATAAAAGGCTACCCACCAAGGGTATGATAATGCGTTTCAACCCATCAATAAAAACCGTCATGTTTGCTATGTGGTCAGAACTTTGAAACCAACAAGCACATTTTTTTTGAATGCCCAATAACGTCAAACCTGTGGGATCTGGCACAAACCAAATTGAACTATAACTTTAGTCATCAGAGCACATGGGATATTGGAGGATGGACCAAGGAAGGAAATGAACTAACTAGACACTCATGTTCTAATTTGTTGGCAATAATCTCCTTCTATCTATGAAGGATTTGGAACCTTAGAAATGATATTTACTTTCGCTCCAAACATGCTAGCCTTCATACGGTGTTGGAGAGGGCTTTGGCAGACTGTGAGGAATATGGTGGACACCACATACTTGAGGCAATACACCCCCACGACCTTCAATGGGTCAAGTGGGAGCCCCCACCTACTGGCTGAGTTAAGATTAACTTAGACGGTTCCTTCAATAGAATAGGGGAGGTAGAGGGAGCAGGATATATCATTCGATCATCTAATTGTGGGTTTTTGCGCGCAAGTGCTCTATGCAAACAAGCAGACTTAGTATTGAAAATGGAAGCTTGGGGATTCATGCAGGTAGGGGTGTTCACGGGTCGGGTTTGACTCAACCCAAACTCAAATTCGACCCAACCCGATTGATTTTGTTCGGGTGGGTTGGGTCGGATTGATGACAAGTTAGTCATCGAATCTGATCCAACCCGATTTCCATTGGGTCGGGTTGGATTGGGCCGGGTCATTAGTTTACCCGATTAATTTTTTTCATATATTTTTAAATATTTTTATAGTATTTAACATCAATTATATTTTAGAAAAAAGACATAGTTTTAAAATGTTCATAATGATTTTAAAGAATATAAATATAAATGTTTAATATATTTATTTTAAAGTAATATAAAATTTTTATAAGAATAAATTGGTTCAAATTTAATAAAAAGATATATAAAAGTTTGAGTAATCGAGTTGAGTCAGATTGATCGGGTTCGAAAAATTGAGATCCATACTCGACCATTAACGATAGGGTTGGTTCGAGTTTGACCCGATCAATGATTCGATTCGACCTAATTGAGATTGGATCGGTTCGAATGGTCGGATTCATCGGGTCGATCCGACCTGGTGAACACCCCTAATGCAATCTAATAGTACGCAAGCAGTGCAAATCTATATATATTTGCATATACTCTTTACTTTTACGATTAATTATATTAATGGAATACTTCGGCTTTGATTTTGTCGAATCACCCATCCTAGAAGTGAAACTGGTAACTTTTTGTTCAAACTTTGTTTACTGAAATAAATTGCAGAATAATTTAAAAACAAATTAACGAATAGTTTGTTCAACAAAAGAATATTTAAAACTGTGAACTAATTCGCCTTTATGCATATAACATAGAAGAAATTTTGAAGAAGAGAATTTTTTTTTTGGATAAATTATAAGAACCATCACTAAACTTTTTTTTTCTCATTTCTTATTTATCATAATTCACACGAATTTAAATACATCTTGAATAATGAAGAAGGATATTCTATATAAACTCATAACTATCTTTATATTTTATTTATATAAAAGTAATTGAGTTGTTACAACAAGTCCCACTAACTTCATTGTATAATCCATTTGTATACACACCACTGGTTAGAAATAAAATGCAAAGCTCCTAGGGGACAAGAAAAGGTTGTATTTCATATAGTAAAAAAAAGGTTGCCTCATTTTATATTAAGATGATAGCGAATAAGATTAAAGATCAGGCCTTGAACTTTGAGAGTCCAAGAGCAATAAAAAACTAATGTTTTTTTATTGTTTGTTAAAATGTTACTGGAATTTTTTTTCCATTTTTTAGAATAGAGCTTGGAATCACAAGTATCTAAAAATACTATATTTATATCATGTTTTTAAGTTGAGTTATTTTCATTTAAACTATCGCAAAATTTTAAATATATTTTTAAATTATAAAATTAAGTAAAAATACATTTAATTTTTTTATTGATCAGTTTTATTCATCAATCTAATTTTTTATTTTTATATATTATTTTAACTTACTAAATTATTACTTTATCCTCGTAAAAGAAGAGGAAAGAGAACAAGGAGAGGAGGAAAAAAAAGAAGAGAACTAAAAAAGAATATTTTTTTAGCGTGCGAATAAAATAATAATTTAATAAATTAAAATAATATTTAAAAATAAAAAAAAATAGATTGATAGATAAAATGAGTCAATATAAAAGAAAATTATATATATTTAATTTTATCATTTTAAAATAGATCTAAAATTTTACAATTAAAAGAGGATTAATAAAAATATTTCTTTTAATTTTTATTTTATAATCTCGACTCATTATAAATTACCCGTCACCGTCTTCTCCACTTCCGTGTCCCTTCCAAAATGTGGCGCCAAATCGGCTTAATCAGGGATCACGATGGACAATGGCTCGTCGGACTACTTCGGGGAATTGGCCCTGCATCCGGACTAGAGGCTGAACTGCAAAGCGCTCTTGAAGGTCTTGAGCTTGCATGGTCCATGGGATTCAAAAAAATCGTTCTTGAATCCGACTCTGAAGCAGTAATCCAACTCATCAACAACCGCATCTCAGCGGCCCCTCATATTGCCGACACAGTCGCGGCTATAACCAGAATTCTTAGAAGGAAATGGGATATCATCACCCTCCATACCTATCGCGAAGCAAATGTAGCGGCCGATCACCTGGCCAAACTTTCGCTAAGCAGTAGCCACGAGGCTGCCATTTTGACTCGCCCTCCTACTTCTATGGGCATCATTTTGTTTTGTGATTCAGTTGGAATCACTGCTCCAATGCATTCTCTCTCTCTCTCTCTCTCTCTCTCTCTCTCTCTCTCTCTTCTATGCCCTAATAAGTGTTCTTGTTTCATGGTGGAACGGAAGACGCTAAGAGATGAAGACAGCGAAGAGCTCAGCCTCTCGGGTACCTCCCTCTCCCTTCTTCTCCTCATCTCCCAATTCCTCTCCCATTCCTCACCATCTGCCCTAATTGATCCAGAAGGTGAAGACGACGAGGTCACCTACGATCTCGATTGCACCGGCGACCTCCAATCTCTCTATTCGCATCGGCGAAAGGTGCTCATCTTCGAAATATGATAACTTTTCATCATTTTAATCGTGCTTCCGCTTTGGAACAAAACAAAAAAAATCTAGCTTGCTATGCCATGATCTTGATCGGTGAGCTGATCTATAAGATCAGTGTTGTTCAACCAGATGAAATGTTGCTTATCCTTCAGGTAAAAAATGTCAATTTGGATAGAATGCATGGGATCGGGGACCAAGAACGTCAGCTGCAATCAAATGAAGAATATTTTGCTTCTAATTCATCTTCCGAATCAATTTCCGATGAGGTAGGTTATGATGTTGTGGGCTTGTTCTTCTGGCTTCGTTTGTAGTGTGTACTATTCCAGTTCCAACATTATCAGATGTAGGTTTATAGCTTAATCTTTTTGCTGCTAATTTATGGTCTACAACAATTTCTCGTATTATGGAACTTTATGAAGAGTCATTAGACATTTGTATCACAAACACAATACCAGGATATACATACAAGAGTATGTAAAACTGTGAACTGCGAATATTAGTTGTGCAGGTACCATTGATATAAGATGTACTTCTCGCATAAAAAGATAAACAACTCTATCTAAAACTTTTGATCATGATCAGGCGCACATGTTTGTGCCACCATTATATGCTTGAAGTTGATGCTATATGTGAATATAGGTGTTGAGCAATTTGCGTATATCATTTGAGTTATGTCCTTGGTTGTTTCAGTGATGCCAATATTGTAGCATTTCTTAAATTCTGATCGTTGTCTATCAAACTGTAATTACTTGTTAAGCAGAATATTTTAACTGAATTTCTTATATGTTCTGAAATGTCTAGGAGAATATGGTACCCACGAAGCTTTCAGGTAACCATAGGGTCCAAGGAAGTGCACATCATCGCGAATTAGATAAGAAACATGAAGAGAAAGGTAGTACACTGTCTCCTGGTCTCGAGGAGAACGGGGAGCTAGATTGTCCTCATGCAAAGATTCGCAGTTGGGTTCACCTATGTGAAGAAACAATAAACTGTAAAGCTCTTTCTTTTCTGGTCAATTTTTGTTTCATTTCTCTAGCTACTGTGTCACCTCTGTCTTTATAGAATATATAGGTCCATATGCTAATTGTGCACCAAGTTTCACATAAGACGAAAAAGGACATTTGAAGTTTTATGAGTCTAACTGGCTTTTTTCAGAGAGAGAGAGAGAGAGAGAGAGAGAGAGAGAGAGAGAGAGGAATATAACTGGCTTTGCCTGTTGAATTGTTGGTTTATTTCTTTGACATACTAAAGGATGCTATTTTGCTTTCCACAGGTAAAGATGTTAGTCATATACATGGTAAGTTTATTAAAGGTGGTACAGGCAGCTTGAAGACCAACTGTTCTGATCATCCACACTTGAATTCTGAGGTAGTGTGGCCACATATGTCGGAAAGAAATCAAAGATGTTCTCTGACAGCTGAAGGCCAAAGTGATCCTCAGCACAAAGTTAGGGAAGATTCAATGGCTATGCATTTGAGATATATAGAGGAGGCTAGTGAAGAAATGCAAGTTAATTCAGTATCTCATGTATTTAAAGGTGGACCTTCAATAGCTGAACTACTAGAAGACTTACAAGAGAAGGATGGCTCGACTACTGGAGCTTCGAGTGTGGTCTGTTTTTTATTTTCTCCACAAGTAGTTGTCTTAGAAAACATATTATCAACATGGAATTAACTTTTCCTAGTAATTGTTGCAGAATGTTATAAAGGAAAGAAAGACTCATACCTCAAAGAAAAGTATATTGGGTACAAGAATTCTTGATGATGAAGACCCACTCGAGATGATGGAAGATGGAATGTCTAGTGCAGAGGAGGTACATGCCTCATCCATCCAATCCTTGCATACTTTGAATTCGTAAATTACATTTGTTAGTTCTTTTTTTGCTCTTCTATATAGGAATATGATAAAAACAAAGGTCATGGAACCAACAAAATCAAGCAACAAACAATGACAGATTTATTTCAAGAAGCCTTTAGTGCTTGCACACCAGGGACCCTTTTATTGCACAAAACTAGTCATAAAGGGTAAGCATATTTTTTTTTTTGAGAGGGGGTAAGCATATTTGTTTAGCTGTTTAAAGATAGTTTTACATCAAACATTTGTCTTTTTAAAACTATACTTTTTAAGTGGAGATTTTAGCTCACATTATCTATTGCAGAACTGGATATTATGCAAGATTGCAACAAGTTATGCAAATTGATAAAGATATGCATCAGGAGTTTTTGAACAAATTGCAGAAAATGCAAAGTCCTCTAAGTAAGAATCGTTCAACCTTCTTTTTCCGTTTTCAAGGTGTTGCAGCCAGGTCAATGCTTATCTCGTTTAAAGATGAGTACACCTAGAGAAAAAAGATGTAAACTTACATTTACTGTAAACTGTCCTCTTTTTATTGCATAGCCCAAAGTATTGAAAGTTTTGTAACAGTTTCTCCAGATGGTTTAAGGTGCATGACAGTACGAATTCTATCAAGATCTTTAGAAGCAAAGCTGATAGTTTGCCATTGTTTGCTTTGTGATAACATCCAGGTTTGTATTGTTTATTTGACATTCTGATTTTCGTTTCCTTTATGTCACTACATTCTTCATGATAAATTGCATTCTTATGAAGATTTCCAACTTTTTGCAATTTGATAGATTAATGCTACTTTTTAAAAAAAATGTTAAACAGTGTAAGATGCTTTGACACTGTTATTTTATCATTATTTTATTTATCTTCATGAAGAAAGAAGCAATTCTGAAACTACATATTCTTTTTGCCACCACAATTATGTGATAACTTGGTCGGGCTAGGCATGATCACATCTCATGTACATTATATTTGATTTCCATTTTTCTCTTCTAATAACCATTACCTTGTCCTTCTTGTTGTATATTCTCTCTCCTAGTTATTAGAATTCCTAGATTGTCATTTAACTGACATAAAACATCGCTCCAAAGGAAAAGAAAATAATGCATATAAGTGCTTAACTCAATATATTCAATGTTAAGAAAATGTGCAGTCTAAACATCTTAAAGCACTAGAGTCATGGTAGATATTCTTTTGTATGACAACCAGTTGAGTATTCTCCTGCTATGCTTTTCCAGTGTGAGAATGATTACGAGATGTCTGCTGATGAAAAAGGGGGAAACTTGTGGAGGACGGTCATTTTCAGTTCAAAAATATGTGAGGTTGTGGAGCTTGAAGTAGGAAATTTGATTTGCATACACCCACCATGGTATGATCTCAACTTACCTTTTGTTTTTCTCCTCAGATATTTGTGAAGGAAGCATTATATAACTTTCTTCATGAATTTAGTTGTCTATGAAATTTCGAGCAGTGCTACTTAAATATTTTGTTGGATTCAGTATTAAATTATTTATCGTGTGGACTTGCATCATCATAACTTAAAAGATGAAATTTTGATCTTAAAATCTGATGAACAGGAAGGAAGTCATGGTTAACAATGATGAGAAGATCATTCTTTGCAGTTATTTCTCGAATAGTACTTCTCATGAACAATGAATTTGTCACCTATCAAAGGTGAGCTACACATTATGATGATCAACATCCTAGACATCCATCAATTCTTGACATCTTTTTTGGTTAACTTGCAGGAATTTCTACAGGGACAAACTTGAATGGTTTCCACCCGACAATTGCATGTACTTCTACTGGAAAAACCTCGAAAAGGTTCAGCATCACGAACCTTGACAAAGATCCAGAAGTGAATAGAAAATATTGATCCACTCCAGAACCTTGCAAGAATTAGATAGATCATCTGAATGGGATCAACAACAGGAATGTTGGTCCAAACTATGTTGTACTAATCCTTCTATATTTTAAGTTTGCTTTCTCAGCAATGACACACTCGTCTCAAAGAAACTTTTGGCGATTTGCATTGTGATGGGCAAAATAGACGAGCTGAAGTCACATTGTAAATAGGCAAAAAAATGACATTTTTTTCACTTTTAACAGTGTATCGGCAGAAACAGTATGGATGAAAAATGAATTCCAAGTGCAAAAAATATTGTCTTTACAAAAGAAATATTTTGTTCACTTTATTATTTGTTGATGAAATTGAGAACAACCGAATGAAAAATGAACAAAAACAATGTAAAAGGAATTGAATAAGGTGAGATTTGCACTCGAGCCATATGTTGCAAAATGGCAGATGACACAATGAAACAGATTGTCCATAAACCACCTTCCCCAGACCCACATGATCTATCGCAGTGTAACGATGAGGTTTCTGTCGAGGAATTTGGCAGCTGATACTTTTCCATGCATTTCGTGTGGCAATTTTATTACACGTCTCTGATCTCCTGCTTCCACCAACAGTTCCGATCCTCCCCGATACTGCACATTTTAAGAAACAGGAAAAGTTTATGGTCAAAGCAGAAACATCGAAGTCGACATTAACTTTCAGAAATCAACATTCTCACTTTCAAGAAAAGGCATATGGTCGGACAGGACCATTAACTTTCAGAAAAAGAAGATCAGGGAAGGATGATAAGTTAATTCATTTCACCAATTTCTGATGAGAAATTGGGAGAATGTGTGTTTTCATAACAAGTCCTCTTTGCGACTCTACAACAAAATATAGTTCTTAATAAACACCCTATGTCCCACTCCTCCATCAAAGCGATAGAACTAAAGAAGATAATACACTCGAACAACAAAATTAGTCATTATCTAATAATCAGGAATATGTGCAGAAAAATCGAAGTTCACATACTTGGAATAATTTTATTTCAGATTTATCAAACCCTGGCATGAAAAGAGTCACCGACTTCTGACTAGAGTCAAATTTAACCGGTGCCTGGATATGTTTGCTAGTAGTTCCAAGAAGTTCTTTCGCATTTGCATCCATGGAGGAAAACTTTGTGTTCCAATCAACTGACGACTCAATTGGATGATAAGGTAGCAGACCAAAGCTTGAGGGTGAAAAACTTTTCCATAATTCTTCAGGCATTTCAAATGACGGTGATGCATACCCAAATGCGCCACATATCTGTGTGCCAGCTTGAATAGCACAACCCCAATAACGTAGTGCTGCACTAATAGATGTTGAGTTTTTTGGATCCATTACAAGGTAGCATCCGAATTTTGATGGATCACAGAATGAATCCGAGGCAGACTGCAAAAAGAAAAAAAACTTCAGTATTGTAACAAAATTATTGACAAGGTACAGAAAGATATTAATGTCAAAACAAAGAGCTGGGTGACGTTTGATATAGATACCTCTAGAGCAATTTCAATATCATCCCAAATTTCTGTACTTGTTTTACCTTCAGTAGATCCATCGTTTATCCTTGCAGATTCATATACCAGCTTCAACAGTGAAGGAGCAGTTAACCTTCCAATATCCGTCTTCTCAGCCATGCTCCTCACGTACTTCAAGTACCATCTGTTATTAAAAGAATAATTACAATATCCTAAAGAAAATATGCAGGAGACATAGTAAGAAATAGAATCACCACCTTGCTCTCTCAGTGGCCCCAATCAACCTTAAAGTTTCCTCGGTGCTTATCCCATCATAGACAATTATGTCAAACTCATTGTTCGAGAGCTTTCTATCCCCAGGAATAAAGTTCACCAATTTTTGTAGTGATAAGGCTGAAAAAATCGAGTCCATCCCTGGTAGAACCCCAAGCTCTTCACCTACAACCTATTCAATCAACTAGAAGAAGAAAATCGAGTCATTGTTCACCAAAAGAAAGAAAACAATTAAAAGAGAAAGAAATAAGAAGACGAAGATCATAGAAGACTACTAACTACATGCCCACCCCATCGAGCAGTCCTTGGGTGAAATTCAGGCGAGAATCTACTTTCTTCATCCGACTGAGAGGTTCCAGAAGCATCTACAATTTTATCAAATAGTATTCTAACATAGTCAGCATCAATCTCTACTGCAACATGAGACAAGGGGAAAGAGAGGCAAGCTTACCTTGCTCGTCTCGAGCCTAATAGCAGAAAGGTTGTCATTGCAATCGGTCATGGAATTCTGAATTTTGCAACCTAACACTTGGTCGGCAGTCGGGTCTTGAGAGTGTATCACCAAGCATGTCCGCAACCCTTCCATTGCATAGTACTACTAATTTCAAGAGGAATTTAGATTAAGAAAAGCTCCTTTAGACATAACAAAGAAAAATTGAACAATTGGAGTGCGGAAGTAAAACTACTATCGTCCTACTTCAGAATGCATGACATGACAACAAAAGTTTGCAAATTTCACTCATCATTGCAGCTTTGCCTTTAGACATAGGAATGATTGATTCTTTAATCTGCTTTCATGAATTCAGATGTTATGGTCCTTTTCTATTATTTATTTAGTTTTCAAGAAATATGAAGAGTGAATTGAGCATGACTAGAAAACTAAGAATGTGGAAAAGACCATAAACTCAAATACTCGATCAATGACAGACCCTAAAACAGAAGAAAGACACAGACGAAACCAGTCCGATCCTATGTTCAAGTGTGTGGTCATTTAATTTAGACAGACCCTAAACACCTATATTGGATGCTTTGTGCAACTGATACATATTGAATTAACTATGCGCAGAAAACAAATTGTTGTTCATATCACACTCCAATCGCACCATAACGAATGCAAGAACGGATTTTTTTTTGTGGAAACATTTTAGCTACATATATAACATCAACAGCACGAATGCGACTTTCACAGAAGCTCTAAAAATGCAGAAGGAATTGCAACACAACAAGTTATGGCGGTGAGACAACACCTGAGCAGCGAGGACCGCGGCGGTGGTCTTCCCGGACCCTCCCTTGCCCAAGAAGGTGACCAACCTCGTGGGACTCGGACGGCGATCGCCGGAGTTCGCCACGAATGGTGCTCGATCCCTCCGGCGGACTCTTCTTCGCGCCGGAGCGAAGGAATTCGAGTTAGGGATCGGCGAGAAGAAGAGGGAGCGAGCGGAGGAGGCGGCCGGAAGCGGCATCTCCAAAGGACACGAACGAGCTGTGGATGATGGTTGTGAACTGTGGACTTTTACTAGAAAATTAATGATATAATAAATAATAATAAATTTAAAAAGTGGAGTTCGGATGGGGTTAATAATGATGGGCTGACATTTCTTTTTTTTGGCCCAAGAAATGGCCCTTTATTTTAATAAGTGGACTTGCGGGATCATTATTTTATAGGCCTGTTTTTATAGCCCAGTAGAATCGTCTCGTGTTGCATGCATGTCATGAAAATTTCATATTATTATTCAACTAATTTTTCTTACATTTTATGATGTTTGAAAATAAAAAAAAATATTCTGATTGAATAAAAATTGAATCAAGTAATAAATATTAATAAAAAATATGATTAAAAAAGGAGAAAAGAGTTGAATAGTATTATTCTTGCTAATAATAAGAATAAACATTTTTTTTGTTGCACCCGACAGTGTACAGGGTTATTAGCTCAGTAGAATCGTCTCATGTTGCATGTATGTCGTTGAAACTTTAATACCGAATTTTAGTTAGTGTTTGATCAAGGATTAGGTAAGAATTATTATTCAACTATTTTTTCTTATATTTTGTGTTATTTAAAAATAAAAAATTTATTGTGATTGAATGAAAAGTGAACAAGACAAAAAATATGATTAAAAAAGGAGAAAAGAGTTGAATAATATTATTCTTGCTAATGATAAGAATAAACATTTGTTTGTCATGACTAAAAAATAATGATTTTATTTTTTTATTTTCAGAAAAAAAAACTTGTTCTACTTCGTGTTACTAAATATTTTAGTTATTCTACATTTTATTCATAAACAAAATGCTCCTTAAAATTTGGGATCATTTTTTTTATCAGAAGAGTGGCCCAACAATGTGGTACCATACGATGGGTGTTAGTAGTTTAAATTTTAATTTTAAAAATACCTAATTTAGTCTTCTTTTAATAAAAAAATAAATTATAAATTATTTTTAGGGAAAAAGAAGAATAATATGATTGAACTAGATAGAAGCACCCAAATCCAGCTCAAATAAGATCAAACCGCTCAGCTAAAAAAAAGATTATTTCCGTTTACACCCCGTTCAACTATTTTTTTTTTCGCATTTAACTTAAATTATAAATTTATCAATTTCAGTTCCAGAACTTATTTTGATAGAAGTCAGCAACCACACCCGTCACGCCCCGCCACCACCTTCACGAGCCGCTACTATCTACATCACGAGCCGTGACACTCGATCACGACCCATGAAGAAGAAACAGACTGCGAGCTTCCACTGCCTTGGCTGTTACAGCATCTCACACATTATTTTATCAAGTTTGATGGATAATTGATTGCAATTCCATCCACATGACAAATGAGAATATTGTCTTCAAGTTGCCGGTAGGTTTTCGAGGTTGCTTAGATGTTTTCATTTGAATCTCTTGGGTGCATCCATACAGGGAAAGATTACAAGCTGTAAAATGATCTGATTTATCAAAATGCACTATATTTGTTTCTGATTTTGATGTTGTCATATCTTTAAGTTATAGCTGAATGGACCAATTTTGATGTATATTACTCTCACGTCCTTTCTCAAAAAAAAAAAAAAGAATCATGCATGTCCCAACTTTACTAACTACTTATGCTGTTAATTTCAGCAAGATGACCATGTTTCCGTTTTGCACTATATTTTAAATTCTGGAATATTTATTAATATTCTTACAGATAAATGAAGATATCTCTATAGTCTATACCTCGAGAAATTATCTCAGCTATTCCATGTAGGACCGAGGAGCAAAATCTAGTGAATGACATAAGCATGTTAAAGTATGAATACAAAAGATGAGAATTAAAGTCATCAAAACTTCCTCCATAAAACAGAGCTTTCTAAAGCTGAATGTATTACCAGGAAAAGGAATTCAGCTTTGTGTCATGTCGTCATCGTCATTGTCATCCTCTATCGCAGAAGCATCCCTTACAAGAAGAAACAGAAATATAACAATAGCGACTGCTTGTGCTGCAAGGAAGTACTTAGTTCTTCTTCTGAAGGCTTTCTCTTCCTCCGTTCTTGGCCTTTTTCTCTTTTTCCCTCGGTTTAGGACCTTCCAAGATAAATAGAACTTAACGAAGTCACAAATTCTAATTGACAGATAGGAAAAATAACATTTCATTCGTTCAAAAGTTATTACGCTTAATCTTTGTATAAAACACATATTATACAACCTTATATTTGCACAATTGTGGGATATGAAAATTGATTAAGAAGCTCTAAGAAACAGACATTATTATGCCCAAGACTTATGAAAATACAACTAACATCATGTGCCTTTATAAGTACAAGAAAAAATACAACACCAACATGCCAAGTAATACAAATTGGCCCATCGATGTTCTAAAAAATGATAGAATAAATGAGCTGCGGTGTTGTCTTAATCTGATTTCCTGAGCTTCAAAGATTACATATCAGGGACATTCCACTCTCCCCAATGTGTGTTATCTTGATACTCTATAAAAATTATTTGATATCAGTTAGAAATGTTTTCTCCGAAGCAACAAAAGAAACATTCATTATTTTCACATGATTTGACACCAGATTTCTCAAAGCTCATACAATAAGTCTGACATTTCACATGCACAAAAGCCGGGAATACATCGAATAGAAAATAAGGGAACCAGATGAAAAATGAAAATAGATGCGCACTAACAGGAAACAACATAAACTGCACAAGTCGTCAAATGAAAGCCACCCAAGTGTAAAACTAGAGATACATCACAGTTATTTAGATTTTCTTGACAAAATAGTTATTTAGATTTTTTTGTTGAAATAGTTATTTAGATTAAGTTCACATCAGTAGAGATAGCAACCTAATCGAGTTTCAATAGTCTTACTTGAATTTGAGGTTCTTGATTTGGAGATGCCAGATGATGACCCATCAACTGGGAATTCTCTTCCTGAGGCAGATGGCGAACTAGCTTCTAGCATTTTAAAAGCATCTGCAAACCTGACTAGATTGGCATGATTCAAGAAATTAGTTTTCAGCTTTGATGCATCCTGAACCAGCATAAGTGACAAGAAACCATCAGCTTACAAAAAGTGCATGATAAAATAATCAATTTGAAGCTCAATGACCATCATTAAGTACAATTTTGAACTAACATGAGGACTAAACCAGGATAAAACACTAAGGTCAAACATAAACTTACAGGGAAAACATGGAGAACAAAGACTGCATGTGCAAGGAAAAGAGCATCTACATAATCGAGTTAACTTCCATGATTTATGTAGTGGTCTGTTTTTTATTTTCTCCATAATTAGTTGTCTTAGAAAACATATTATCAACATGGAATTAACTTTTCCTAGTAGTTTTTGCAGAATGTTATAAAGGAAAGTAAGACTCATACCTCAAAGAAAAGTATTTTGGGTACAAGAATTCTTGATGATGAAGACCCACTCGAGTTGATGGAAGATGGAATGTCTAGTGCAGAGGAGGTACATGCGTCATCCACCCAATCCTTGCATACTTTGAATTCGTATATTACATTTGTTAGTTCTTTTTTGCTCTTCTATATAGGAATATGATAAAAACAAAGGTCATTGAACCAACAAAATCAAGCAACAAACAATGACAGATTTATTTCAAGAAGCCTTTAGTGCTTGCACACCAGGGACCCTTTTATTGCACAAAACTAGTCACAAAGGGTAAGCATATTTGTTTAGCTGTTTAAGATAGTTTTACATCAAGCATTTGTCTTTTAAAACTATACCTTTAAGTGGAGATTTTAGCTCACATTATCTATTGCAGAACTGGATATTATGCAAGATTGCAACAAGTTATGCAAATTGACAAAGATATACATCAGGAGTTTTCGAACAAATTGCAGAAAATGCAAAGTCCTCTAAGTAAGAATCATTCACCCTTCTTTTTCCATTTTCAAGCAACCTGGTCTATGCTTGTCTCGTTTAAAGATGAGTACCTAGAGAAAAAAGATGTACTCAACTTACATTTACTGTAAACTGTCCTCTTTTCATTGCATAGCCCAAAGTATTGAAATTTTTGTAACAATTTCTGCAGATAGTTTAAGGTGCATGACAAATCTGACAGTTTGCCATTGTTTGCTTTGTGATAACATCCAGGTTTGTATTAGTTTCCTTTATTCTTCATGATAAGTTTGAGAACTTTATCATTATTTTGTCTTGCATTCTTATGAAGATCTCCAATTTTTTGCAATTTGATAGATTAATGCTACTTATTTTTTATTTTTTCAACTCCTATGTTTTCATAAAGACAAAGCCTTGAACGCAGCAGAGTTGTATGCTTATATAAATATAAATCGAACAGTTATGACGGTGAGACAATACCTGAGCAGCGAGGACCACGGCCGTGGTCTTCCCGGACCCTCCCTTGCCCAAGAAGGTGACCAACCCCGTGGGGCTCCGACGGCGATCGCCGGAGTTCGCCACGAATGGTGCTCGATCCCTCCGGCGAACTCTTCTTGGCGCCGGAGCGAAGGAATTCGAGTTAGGGATCAGCGAGAAGAAGAGGGAGCGAGCGGAGGAGGCGGCCGGAAGCGGCGTCTCCAAAGAACGAACGAACGAACTGTGGACGATGGTTGTGAACCGTGGACTTTTACTAGAAAATTAATGATATAATAATAATAATAAATTAAAAAGTGGAGTTCGGATGGGGGTAATAATGTGGGCTGAAATCTCATTTTTTGGCCTAATAAATTGCCCTTTATTTTAATAAGTGGACTTGCTGATCATATTTTATAGGCCTGTTTTTATAGCCCAGTAGAATGGTCTCATGTTGCATGCATACCATGAAAATTCCATATTTTTATTCAACTATTTTTTCTTATATTTTTATGTTATTTAAAAATAAAAAAATATTGTGATTGAATGAAAAGTGAATAAGGTAAAAAATATTATTAAAAAGGGTCCAACGGGGGGTGCTACCTATTTAAATAGGTAACACCGTACTACTTATCTTAACAACCATAGGATGTTAGGTGTATGGTAGATCTAACAACTTATAACAAACTATTTAAGAAAGAAAAAAATTTATATTCACCGTATATTTAGCATCATACGATTGTTATGAGAAGTAGTACAATGCTACCTACTTAAGTAGGTAGCACCTCCATTTTCTCTATTAAAAAGTATGATTAAAAAAATGATAAAAGAGTTGAATAATATTATTATTGCTAATTATAAGTATTAACATTTATTTGTCATGACAAAAAAAATAATGATCTTAATTTTTTTTATTTTCAGAAAAAAAACTCGTTCTATTTCATATTACTAAATATTTTAGTTATTCTACATTTTATTCATAAACAAAATGCCCCTAAAAAATTGGAATCATTTTCTTATCATAAAGAGTGGTCAAACAAAGTGGTACCATACTATGGGTCTTAGTAGTTTAAATTTTAATTTTAAAAATTATTAATTTAGTCATAATTTATTTTTACATTCTAGTCTAAAATATCTAATTAGTCATTAATCATAGACACGGATGAGCTTAGATAAAAAAAAATATAAAGAGAATTTAAAACGAAAAACATTTAATTACCAACTGATTTGACTGTGTTAACCAAGGAAAATGATTCGACTAATTATTATTAAATACTGAAATTATATTTTTTCTACTTTGATTAGATGATATATATATGGAGACAAAGGTTGTAACATATTTTTAGTATAATACACGTAGAGCATTGTAAAATAATGATATTTTTTCATAAATAATATAAATATTATTCACGAGAGAACTTTCTCATTTTTTTATTCTCATATATAATATGTATTATGGCTAAATACCGAATAGAGACTGTCAAACAGCTTTTACGTGTATCTCTAGAAAGTGGAGACAATTTCTTCAAAAGCTCTTGAGGCGTTCAAAATGGGATTCAAGGAAGAACAAGTAAAACCACAAATTAAAAATTGGTAACAATTGTGGACTTTTTAGTCATCCAAGTTGGCCAAGGCCTCATAACTTTTTTTTTTTCTCCTTCTTCTATGTAGGATTCAGTCAGGTGAGTACACATTATTTCGGTAAGAAAAAATAAAAAAAATAAGTGAGAACTAATTGAGCTCAACTCCTCTGTTTTCACAAAGACCAAGCCTTGAAGGCAGAGCTGTATGCTTATATATTTTTTGTCTGTTATAATTTGATATCTTTCCTCTACTTCATGACTCTTGCTGAACTGATTGTTGAACCAAGCCTTCCACTTTCAAACATTGTAGGCACACGAAGTTCTCCAACCAAAGTTAACTCAATTGAAGGCTAGGAGTGAGTTTTTAGTTCAAAACTCACACAAACACTTTTTGTGAGAATTTCACTTCAGTGTACTGAGTCATCAAAAGGAATGGCATGTCTGGTTGGTACATTTTCTAGTCCTTCTACTTAAGTTAAGGGGCAAATAGAAGGGCTTTAGCGACGCAAGAGTTCGACGACTTAGTTACGCGTTACCGAAGTAGCACGAAGAAGCACGCTTCTATTGATAGGAGCATCCTCTATGCTCAGTCTCGAAGCGAATCACTTAAGATGAAGCATTAGTAACAAAGCTAACGATGCAAAGCATTAGCGAAGTCTCGTTCTCGTAGTGGAGTTCTTCGAGTTAGGGAAGCACTATAGTAAAATTAAATCCTATATGATATAATGTTAAATCAAGGAAGCTCCTTCCGTCATATCGGACTAGTCAAATGTTAATATTGATTGTTCGTACTCTTTTAAGAGATTCATAAAAAAATATAAAAAAAGTATCACTCTGCTATGATATCAATTATCAAGATATCGTCGTCTCTAATCTTTTACTCTATTTTATCATTATGATCACTTGAGATCATTTTTTAAAAAATATTTATAAAATATTTATTATAATATATATAGAGGACAAGGAGTGTGCAAGACTGTAATTTACACCAACCCACTTTTCCTCACATTTCATGCAGGCTTTTGGGTGCGGATCTATTAGTGTAGCCCGACAGCCATGGATGGATGGATGGATGGAGCTGCCTTTAACCAGTAATAAGGCTGAGGAAGAGAGATCACATGAGGAGGAGGTGATGCTGTGGAGACTCCCCTTCTCTTGCATATGTGTATATATACACGAGAGAGAGAGAGAGAGAGAGAGAGAGAGAGAGAGAGAGTATTAATTAATATAATGTTTACTTTTATGGTGATGGTAGAATATGGTTGACAAGTGTTGTATGGTTAACTTAATTAATTTGATAAACAATTTTCGTCGTAACTATATATATATATAGGGGAGTAGGAAGTGTGTAGCACATTTTCAATGTAGTGCGTGTAGCGCAACAAAAAATAACGATATTATTTGTAAAAAAAAATTGAACAATATTCATAAGTGCGCTACATATTCTTTATATATATAATATTACTCAGAATAACATATATTAATAGGATGACTTCTTAAAAATTATGGTGATAACTGAAACAAAATTACGTCCTCAAAGGAGCTTTTTATATTAGTTTTTTCTTGTTCATATGTACTTTTTTAATGACTTTTTATTTATCATGGAATTATTATTCATTTTAATTTGATAGAATAACAAGATTGAATATTTGAGGATGACTTTTTTTTGTCAATCTAAGAGAATGACTTTTAATCGCTTTTAACATTATTTTTTTTTCCACCATTTTTTTTTTCAGAAAAGTTGACTAATTGTATATATTCTAATCCATCAAAATATTATCCACGTAATTTTAAAATATATTTTTAACTGATTCAAAGCATGTTCTTATATATTCAGCATCTCTTTCGTTATTAGAATATATAACGAGATATCCATCGAGATATTATTCATTTTAAATCTTGACTCGAAAAATTTTAAAATACATTTTGATTAATCCAAAATGTGTTCCTATATATACTCGGTATTTCTTTTGTGATTTATCTATATTAGATTAATTAAAGACATATCTCATGCTTCTAACGATGCTGATTATAATGGATGAGATTTTTAATAAAAAATATTTTATATTAAAAAAAATTAAATTCAAAATATTTTTAAATGATCTATTTACTATTATATCTCAATCTCTAGTTATTCCTCTTTTTTGAACTTAGGTGCAAAGGTTTTGTCATTTTTTCCTGCAAATAAAGTGCAAGTTTCTTGTGATCATGCATGTAGGCGCCGCACCAACAACATAATTGAAGCTTCCTACTCATTAATTTGGTAGCCAAACACCCAAACAACACAAACAACTAAACACGCCTTTCTCTATGTGCATTCATTAACAATTGGCAACTTAGTGTTTATTTGCCAAAGTTAATAAATTAATATGTTTACATAAAATTTATAATCTAATAGGACAATTGGACTTGGTCCAACTCCTGATCATTAACGCATCAGGATCACCATTAGCATTTGCTGACAAAGCTTTTAAGTCAACCTATTCAATTAACAATTGAATATCTAATAGAATGATGTATATGCATCTAATAGTTTCTTCACATGAGAAATTGGAAGAAGTCAAACCGAGAGTGATGCACCTTAATTTATTCCAAGTTGAACTACTAACAAAAAAAGAACAATTACTTTTAATACCTAACTAGTTATTTGATGTTAATAAACATTGTTGGATTCAAAGGTTACAAGAGGAAAACATCGATATTTAAAATTTAATTAATTAGTCAATGACTTTTTTTATTGTCATTTTAGTTTTCGAAAAGCGGTATTGATTTTTTATTCACGTGGCGCTAATAATTATGCACACTGGCCACAAGTTGGAGTCTCGGCCCAACTTCGAGTTTGACTAATGTGGTATCGTCTCGAATCACATGTATATCTATGACATATTAGGCTGAAATTATTTTGTGTTCATAAATACTCGTACTCGAGACCTACTTAAGTAGGGAAGAATCGCTTATCACTCTGCTCTAACTTTGATTGGTATCAATGATCTTTTTTTGTTTAGGCTTTATTTCATTTTGGGCATTAAAATATTTTCTAATATCTGACGTTGCCTTGGATCATGTGTCTGCATATGGTAGTGTTGATAATGTCTTGAATCTTAACCCAGTGAAAACCCATATGACCCCCTGCGCATCACAATCGTCGAATATTTGGGCGGCAAAGCCGCCTGTCCCATATGGGGGTCTCTTTTGTATTTGGAGTCCATATATAAATTTCCTAGGGTTTGGATTATTTTGTATCTTGTATCACCTGCTATTTTTTTCACATCAAATAAATAACTCTAACCGTCGCCTAAAGACGTAGCTCAGTTAAGAGTGAACTTCGTAAATCCGTGTGTCTTCTCTGTGTTGATCTATCTCTCGTCTATTTTTCATAACATGTAGAGAAAATTTTCAGTGAAAATTATTCTGTGTTCACAAAGACTCGACTCGAGATCTACTTAAGCGGAAAAAAGTCGTTTACCACCCAACAATTTCAACTCCTATTAATATCAATAAACTTTTTTCTTTAGGTTTTATTTCACTTTGGGCACTAAAATGTTCTCTAGTATCTTTTGGAGGAAGTTTGACTTGGATGGAGAAGATTGAACATGGAAACCATGGTCACACCTTTGACCGAGTCCTAATTCAAATTGCCGACCATGAAGAAGACTAATACCTTTTGACGGCGTACGTCTTGTGTCACCTCCCCGTCCACCACTCTAATTTAATTTGGTTCGATCGCACCACCTGCAAATGCACGCTTCACAAAATAAAAACATATATATGATTAATAAATAAGGTTGCAGCAGCCAACTAAGTTATCATGCCGTGCCATTAATTTTTGTGTGGTAGGCATATATTTGGTTGATAAGATGATTTTTATTAGTTTGTGTGGCTTTGTGATGGGGCATTTGGAAAAGCACGATTTATAGCCAAATTAAAGTTTTGGTTTTGTGGTAGTTGATGGAGTAATAGCACAACAACACTTAAGCATGCTCGGTGGCGACCTAACCCTACCACTAAACATGCCTTTTTTGTTCGGATTCAATCGTGTGTCAAATTGATGTATTTTCGTGATAAAGTTAGATTAAGTTAGAACAATATGTGATTCGATTAGCATGTTTCATATGTGTAATTTGGAAACTACCTCTCAGAGCTTCGTGTATGGAAATTGTATTCCATACGTGTGATGCACATATTAGGGTTTAAGCAACTAAATTACTTGTCTTGTGTGTGCACTCAGCAAATGCATGACCCTTCTTGGACGACAACGAGACAAAGCTAAGTAGCCTAAGTTAGTTTGGATACATGTGGGAATATGAGAGAGAGAGAGAGAGAGAGAGAGAGAGAGAGAGAGAGAGAGAGAGAGAGAG
>LTAE01000964.1:63254-82579 GCA_001647135.1 Pontederia paniculata | reverse complement strand
TTATTATTATTATTATTATTATTATTATTATTATTATTATTATTATTATTATTATTATTATTATTATTATTATTATTATTATTATTATTATTATTTGATGATTTATTATTGTGTTATATTTTATTTATAGAGAATTTAAAAGGGCGAATATGAAAACTAATATAAATAAGATTACCACTTGGGTGGTAATCTGGATAGACACCCTCCTCTTAGGTAATGTGAATTATCACTTCATAGGTAATCTGCATTACTAGACAATCAAGATTGTCTACGAATTAAAATAAGTAAACATGATAATCTGGTGGGCTCAGATAGTTTTAAATATAGATTACCAGTAATCTACAAAGATTACCGGGAGGAAAACGCGCCCTTAGCCTATCCACTTCTATGCCTCTATTGGATATCACATGGTCAAGCACAACTCCTTCTTGCATCATAAAGTGACACTTCTCTCAATTCAAAATCAAATTTGTCTCTTGGCATCTCTTCAAGACTTTTGTCAGATTTTCTAAATAGTCCTCAAATGATTTTTCATAAATTGAGAAGTCGTCCATAAATACCTCCATGATATCCTCAATGAAATATGAAAACATGCATCTTTGAAAGGTGACTGGTGCATTAGAAAGCCCAAATGGCATTCTCCTATAAGAAAATATCTCATATGGACATGTAAATGTGGTATCCTCCTGATCTGATGGGTGTATAGGAATTTGCAGAAAACCTGAAAATTCATCTAGATAATAGAATTAGAAATGGTGTGCCAATCTCTCTAACATATTATCAATAAATGGTAGAGGGAAATGATCATTTCTTGTGGCCTTGTTTAGTTTTCTGAAATCAATACACATTCTCCATTCAGTGACTGTCCTAGTAGAAATCAGCTCATTTGCCTCTGATTTTATAATTGTCATTCCTCATTTTTTTGGCACGACTTGGACTGGACTAACCCATTGACTGTCTGAATTGGATAAATGATCCTAGCATCTAGGAGTTTTATAATTTCCTTCTTAAGCACTTCTTTCATATTAGGATTTAGTCTTCGTTGACCTTTAATACTTCATCTGAAATTTTCTTTCATAGGAATTTTGTGCATACAAACAGATGGGTGAATTCCTTTTATGTCATATAGTGAATAGCTAATCGCCTTCCTGTATTCTCTCAACTTAAGTAATCTATCCATTTGATCATTAGTCAGATCAACATTCACTATCACAGGAAATGTAAAGTTCTCACCTAAAAATTCGTATTTCAACCCTAGTGGCAATTCTTTTAATTCTGGTTTTGGTGACTCCACTTCTTTATCTTCATCAGCTAGTATTTCCAATGCTACCATAATAGGTTGGAGCTACAATTCTTCTAAGTTGACTACTTCATGATTTTCAAGATACTCTTGATAAACTGATACATCATCACTGTCATTCACTGGTTCTTCATTCAGTAGAAATTCCTCAAGGGGATCCTTTATATGCATAAGAGAAGCTATATGATCAACAACAGGATCTATTTGGTCAGCTAGCAACTCTCCTTGATCTTCACTGCTAGGATGACTCATGACTTGAGATAAATTGAATTCAATTATATCTTCTCCTATCTAAAAAGCCAGTCTCCCTTCCTTGATATTAATTATAGCTTCAGTTGTAGCTAAAAATGATCTTCCAAGTATCATTAGTGTGTGCACATCCTCATCTATGTCTAAAATCACAAAATCAGCTGGAATGTAGAATTTACCAACTTTGATTAGGATATCTTCTAGGATTCCATGAGGATATTTCACAGACCAATCAGCCAATTGTAGAGACATATTTGTTGGCTTGAGTTCACCCACATCTAATTTTCTATGATAAGGGTACCAAGCTGATTGAAGCTCCAAGATCACATAATGCTCTCTCAATTTTTCTGTTGCCAATTTTCAAAGGAATGGAAAAACTTCCTGGATCTTTGAGTTAATGTGGAAGTTTATTCTGAATCACAGCACTTGCTCCCTCAATCAAAGCTACTAATTCATGCTCTTGTATCTTCCTTTTCTTTGTGAGAATCTCTTTTAGAAATTTAGCATAAAAATACATCTCTTGAATAGCTTCAACAAATGGTACATTGATATACAACTTCTTCAAAATTTCCAAAAATTTTCTGAACTGCTGATCTTGCCTGATATTACTGAATTTTTTTATGGAAATGGCATGTTGGAAATCTCATCAACTTGCACTTTGCCCTTCAGGATTTTAGAATTTTCAGTCACCTTTGGCCTCTTTGATTCTTTCTCTCTTGAGTCTTCATCACTGTCCAGCAAAACTTCTTTAGTTATCTCAAACTCCTTCTCCTTCTGAGTTTCCTTTCCCATTGGAGTTTTTAGGGGTCCTTCAACAATTTTGTCATTCCTTAAGTGTACAACCTGAATTTGCTATTTGGGATTTGCTTGAGGTTGACTAAGTAACATCCCTTGAGACCTAATTGAGCTTTCAGCATGTTGGGCAATCTGATTTTCCAATATTTTGTTTATGAGCAACCATGTTTTTCATTTGAGTCATCATCTTTATCATGGCTTCATCTTGCTTTTCATGCCTCTTTAAAATTGCCTCTAGCATATCTTCAACTTTAGACTTGTTAGGAATTGGTTGTTCATAGGATGACTTGGTAACTTAAGTGTTTTGATTATTGAAAGATTGTTGGGGTAACTATTGGTTTCTTTGCAAAATCCTGGGTTGTCATCCTTGATTCTGATTCTAAATTGGAGGTTGCTGAAAGTGGTTTCCTTTGTAAAAAAAGGTTGGGATGGTTTCTATTATCAAGATTGTATTACTCTCGTCTTACTCCATAGGGTACTAAAGCATTGGCTTGATCAATTTGCTGGTCAGTTTGGGTCTGCATAATTAAGTTGCAACTCTCAGTTGGATGTCCTAAATTTTTATAGATTTCACACCTAGTCTCAGGATTAGCAACCATATTAACTTAAGGTGTGAAACTCAGCTTTTCCATCCTTTTTCTACATAGCTTCCATCTTGGCAGACAATGCATCTAGATTGTGAACTTCTTATTTAGGAGTAGAGTCTGCATAATTAAGTTGCAACTCTCAGTTGGATGTCCTAAATTTTTATAGATTTCACACCTAGTCTCAGGATTAGCAACCATATTAACTTAAGGTGTGAAACTCAGCTTTTCCATCCTTTTTCTACATAGCTTCCATCTTGGCAGACAATGCATCTAGATTGTGAACTTCTTATTTAGGAGTAGACTTTCTTGCTCTATCATGTGCTAGGAAATGGTGGTTCTTAGCTAGATTTTCCATGAGCTGATAAGCTTCATCAATATTCTTGGATGCAAATACTCCACCAGTTGTATTGTCTAAGACTACTTTAGAAGGGTAGTTTAGACCTTTGTGAAAGTAGTTCACTAGTTGTCATTTCTCAAAACCATAGTGTGGACATGTCATCAACAATCCTTGAAATCATTGTCATGCTTCATATACGGATTCAGTATATCTTTGATCAGATTCAGAAATGTGGGTCCTCATTTGAGATGTTTTGCTATGTGGGTAGTATTCAGCTAGAAAAGCTTGTAGTAATTGATCTCATGCAACAATATATTCAAGGTTCAATGACCTCAGCCATAACTTAGCTCTATCCCTAAGTGAGAAAGGGAGTAATCTCATGTAGATGGTCTCAGTTGATACTCCATTGTAGTGCAGTGTACCACAAATTTCTTTGAAGTTGTCTATATGAAGAGCTGAATCTTCTGTTGCATTTCCTCCAAACTGATTTTGTTGAACCATTGTGATTAACGATGAATTCAGCTCAAATATAGCACCAGGAACAATTCCTAAAGGTGGTCTTCCTTGAGCATTTGGTACATAACAATCTTTAAATGTTCTAGAGGCTGCCATTTCAGTAGTTTCAGTAGGTATCACTATCTCAAATCTAATTCCAGAGTTCTGAACACTTCTTTGCCTACTTCTGTATACACTCTTTACTGAATTTTTTCTCATTTCTGCTTCTGATTTAGATAAGTAATCTTCCAAGCTATCAGATATGTGCATAAAGCTTAGTGACCAAAAATAAAAAACTCAGGACAAGAGTAGTGGTTAGGCATAATATGCAATTTATATCAGAAAATTATGAACAGTTTTAGAATAGAAATTCCTAAGATAATCATATTAACACAAACTAACAAAAGCAACTAGATATCTGAAATATGCATAATAAAATAGAAACTTTATACAAAGAAAATAGTTATCTAATTCTGAAAAATAAGTCCTAATTGCCTCAAATCTCCGGCAATGGCGCCAAAAACTTTATGTGAATATTGTAGTGCTATGGGTTTGTGTGATGAATTATGTGTGAATATGAATTATGATAATCAAGTTTTAACCCTTTGCTTCCTCAAATCTGCAAGTGCACAGGTCGAGTAGCTAACCTAGGATATCATATCCACGTTGAATTGAAACTTAAAGACTAATCTAACAAAATTAACTAACTAAGAAAAAGAACAAATTAGAAACAAGAAACTATGGCTAAACTATAAACTAAAAACTAAGAAAGAAACTATAAAGCAGGAATATCATATTTTGTACCAATTCTTACATAAATTAAATCTCAGTAACAAATGATAAAATGTTTTTGGTATTTTGAATATATAAAACGGTAAAGACTAAACGTGGGAAAGAATTATGGATTGATGCTAATCAAGGAGGTATTTCCTAATGGTAGGGTTCATCCAAAATTTCCACTTGTGTGATGAATGAGACAAATCCGAATTAAACACCTTGTACCAATGAACAACAAAGTCATTAAGACTACTCTCGTAGATACTTATCTCGTCAATTTAAATCTTCGTTCAGAAAACCATCTAGTCAAACTTCGATAATTCTTCAGAATTACTTAACCAAAATACCCTACCATTTACTTTTCAGCTGATGGTTAGAACATAAATGAGAGTTACTAACTATACACTCTATTATAATGCTAAAGATATTTCTGGTTAGTTGTAACTCGAACATGGAATTGCACTATCAAATCACATAAAACACAAAGAATTGATTCATGCCTTATGAGAATAAACCTGTTGTCAAATACCTTCTCGAGCCTCAGCTTTGGAAAATAGTGAGAGATTAGCTCAGCAAAGAAGCACAATCCAAACATATTTATTACATAAAATAATCATCATCAATCGTATCTCAACTCCAACAATATAAATCTAGATAACTAAGAAATGAATTTATGATTTCTTCTCAGAAAAACATATAACAGAAATTAGTAACCTCTCGGCATCTCAAGAAAACACAGCTGCTAAAATACATTTCTCAGACAATACAACATAATTAAATCCAAGCTCAATTCCACAAGGGTATAAAAATGATGCTTTTGACTTCCTCTCGTTGTCAAATAACAAAAAATAATAAGCTTCTCAGCATTCAGATTTGCATAGTTATTAACAAAGTTTCTAACATTGATATATAGAAATCAACTTCTAAAAATCCATAATAAGAATTGTCATCGTATAACAGAAAGTATCTCAACATCACACAAGCATCATTCTAGACTATTACCATCCTTAGGAAATTGAAAATTTAGTACACATATCCGAGTTCAACATTACAAATAATATATGCTCTGAAATGAATACATGACTCAGAATCACAGATAAGAAGATTGATATCAAACTAAAGCCTCTTAGACGTAGCCTTCCTTCTTCTTCTTCCTAATGCAGCTCCTTCTTCAAACCCTCCTTAGCTTCATATCCCCCAAAATTCCAGTAAAATGAGAGAGAGATAAGAGAGAGCCCAATAGCAGCAACTTTTCTTCCTTTTATATCTTCTTGTGGAACCTTCTGATTCTTCTTTCCTCTGCTCTCATCGTGCCATCCGTCCCCTCTAAAGGAATCTTCTAATGTAGCTTCAAAAAGTTGGGAGGCTTGGACAGGTGGCAGCCTCTGCACCAGCAACCCAAAAAGTAGCAGAAGCATCCAAAAGTGGAAATCTGACTACTCCCAAAATATCCTATGCTAAAGACAAAACACCAGCCAGCATCTCATGAATTAGTTTTCAATGGGTAATTAGATTAGATGTGTCCATCATAAAGTGATCTAATAAAAGGGACTAGATCAGCTAATAATTAGTGAACCAAAATGAGATAAAGGAGCTGAAATTTCATCTATATATGCATATGTTTCGGTATAAAGCTCTACATGACGGCTATACAGATAGTTTGGAAAAATGAGGTGATAAACATAATAGAATGCACATAAAAGCTGAAAATGAGCAGAGGGAGTGTTTTGGCACAAAATTATATGTATAAAAACTACTTATCAGTGACAGCCACCTCCTTTACCTACGGCATGTTGAAGGATCCTTTGCTCCTAAAGTGAAGTAGCACTACCAAGTCTACAGGTTGCTCGTCCAAACGCATTCATGTTGTTGCTTCGTCCGTCGCACTTCGCCATTTTGCCGAGCATGATAATCAAACTAATGGGGCACATCGACACCGTATGATGATCAAGGGTGCATCTTCTTATGGATATTTCTTCCAAGATACACGGTATGAGCTCGAAGAAACTGTTAATGATGACCCCATTGGTCTTACTGAATGTTCAACTATGGTAAGAGAATGAGGTGTAGCACTGGTTTCTCTTCATAAGAGGATTCAACATCGATATGAATGGCACCAGAGGGAGCCCTGGGACTATCACCTCGCCTTCCAGCTCCTTGAATTCTATTAATTGTTACATTCTTATGGAGTTTTGGGATGCGGAGCATGAGAACGAGTGAGATGATGGTCAAAGTGAAGCAAATGTAGCAGGGGGTGACGTCAATGATGTCGGTGGCCAAGAAGTCGAGTACCAGAGCGGCGATGTGCATGGAAGGAGATGAGAGGAGCCTTGAAATGTCGGACATGACATGGGGCTTGTTGCATATCATGATCTAGGTGATTGTGTCCTTCAGGTCATTGGTGACTCGATGTGCGGCAACTCTTCAAAGTCGATGGTGCAGCATGTGACGAAGACGGACTCGCCAACCCATTGCCCTCGTAAGAGTTGCTCATCATGTGGAACTCCAATGAAGTATTCTGGCTAGAGGTACGCGTGTGGGGCAGCCATGTGAGGGAATCAACAATGCGAGCCGAGTGGTGGTAGAAAGCGCCATAATAATGTCTTATAAACCCATACAAACTTAATTGAAAGTAAAAAAATAATTTAATAAAATAAACAAATTATATTTAATAAAAAAATTTAAGATGATAAATGGAAGGACCATTTTGTCAAATGTGCACAAATTCAAGTATAAAAAATTTATAACTTTATAATTTTAAGTTACATGCGGAAATAAATAATAGTTTGAGGAGTATAAAAAATCATAATAATATTTTTTATTTATATCTGCTGATATGTTTTACATTATTGTTATGAACTTTACAATATTGGGCTTCATAGATCATGTGAGAATTATTTCTCGTGCATTTGATCTTGCAGTAAATAAAATATTAAATAAATGATGATGACACAATGATTGCATGATGATATTCATGATGAGATAATTTGTACGGACATTGGTCTTGATTCTAATTTAAATATTATCTTTCATAACGATATGTTCATAGCGTTGATCAATTATTAGTCAAAAGTAAAATAAAAAATATAAATTTATAGCGTTTTCATATAGGCATTCTATCAAATAACATATTTTTAAAAGCGTTACATTCTTGAACGACATAAAAAAACTATAATAAATGATTTGTTCACAATATACTCGACATTTATTAAGTATCTTCGTCTTTAAATATTGACAAGTCAATTACTTTTTTCCTCGTCCTTCATTCTTTGTCTATCAAATTTCTCCTGCACGCAACTATCTTTTTTATAAGTTTAGAAATGCGATTGTTCTGTGAGCGGGAGACAACATTGCTTGTTCGGGATTAAATATGTAACACCCGGATACGTTAGCCCGCAACCCGGATCCAATAAGGAGGAAAGACAATATAAATATAACCTACGAGTTGAGACACAATTTTTTTATTATTTTTTATCGGCGGGGTGAGGGTTTGGGGTACAATTAGGTATCAGAGCCTAAAGTCGGGACTCTCTTGACGTCCCTAGTGTAGTTAGAGTGTCCATGTGTAGTACACTACGAACAGTCGCAGCACCAGCCAGAGTATGGAGAAAGTAAGGCTTTAACCTTTTAGTATTGATTTAAAATTAATGGCATTGTTATTTATGTGGAAATAGGAAATGGTTTCCAAATGCATGGCTACCCGCGCTTCTCAGCTGCAGGGTGATGCTCAGGGTGAGGCTCAGCAGGAGATTGAGAGTAGCCGAGTGTTGGTGAAACAAAAAGAGAAAGTTTTTGACAAGAAAGACACCATTGAGAGGTTCCTGAAGTTCCAACCTTTGGTGTATGATGGAAAGGACGACTGTGACGAGGCTGAGAGATGGCTGGACTCCATGGAGGAGACGTTCGCATTGATGGAGTGTGCTGACAACAAGAAAGTGTTGCATGCCACCCATCGCTTGGTGAAGGACGCCAAAGATTGGTGGAAAACCACCAAACTCACTATATTTCCTAATGAAGATGAAGTGGACTGGGCGGACTTCAAGGAGGCCTTCGAGGAGCAATACATTCCTGAATTTCAGTGCACTTTGAAGGAGCGTGAGTTCCAAGAACTTTGGTAGAGTGAAATGACTGTGGCGCAGTACTAGACCAAGTTCATTCAGCTGCAGAAGTATCATACCTCAGCCCAACCCAGAAGGACAAAGAAAAACGCTTCATCCATGGATTGCGCTCCGACCTGAGGACAAAGACTCTTGGCTCAAAATGCACTACCTTCAAGGAGGCTGTGAAAATGGCCAAGATCTTCGAGCAAGATGAAGTTGATAATCGGAGAGAAGGGATGACAAAGACTCCAGTGCAACAAACTCCATCTCAGCGGGGCCCAAACCAGCAGGTCCCAGGACAACGGGTTCCTCAGAATAAGCCCAGGTGGGAATGTCGTTAAGTGCATAGGTGTAAGCATTAATGAATACAAGCTTGTAACTTAGAGATGATCTACAGGTGGGAGCACAGACGCAATGATAGACGCGATAATATGTACAACAATTGAGCAAGGCCTTACGATCAGCATAACGGGCCACCTCGACAGGACCAACAGCAGCGGCAGCCACAGTCACCAAGGGACCAGTAGCCACAGCACCCACCTCAGGGTGGGGATTTTTGCAACCTCTGCAGGCGACACCACATTGGAGACTGCAGGAGGAGGATCGGAGCATGCATCCGTTGCGGGAAGTTTGGACATTTTGTCAGGAACTGTCCGGACAAGAGGAATGAAGCCCAAACCAATCGTGGTCCAAGAGGGACCAATGCCCCCACTCAGGGACGTGTCTATAATCTAAAAGCCGAAGCAGCTCCGAACGACAATGATGTCATCAGAGGTACACTACCCATCGCTGGTCTACCTGCTACTATATTATTTGACTCTGGTGCCACCCACTCTTTCATCGCTACTGATTGTGATCTTATACTGAATATGCCCTTACATGATCTGAGGAGCATCCTAGATGTACACACTCTGATGGGCACTCTCTGGGCCACCAAGTACATCCCTGATATATCCATCACGGTGGAGGGGGGAGATTTTTTTGTAGACTTAATTGTCATACCCATGACGGGGTATGATGTTATACTAGGCATGGACTGACTATCGTACCACGATGCGTCAGTACTCTGCAAGCATAAAAGGTCATCATCAGAGGCCAAGGAGACTCACCTGTCACAGTAAGGGACATCCGCTCAGGTGATAACAAGGTGATCGTGTTAGCCATGCAAGCTCACAAGTTGTTGCGAAAGGGTTGCAGAGGATATCTGGCCAGCGTGGTCAGCACTGAAGCTCCAGCTAGAGACCTTCAGCAGATCGACGTGGTCCGAGACTTCCCAAATGTATTTCCAGATGACATCTCCGGATTACCATCGAAGTGAGATATCGAGTTTCAGATCGAGCTAGTTCATGGTACCGGTCCAATCTCCAAAGCACCTTATCGGATGGCCCCAGCGGAAATGCAAGAGCTGAAGAAGCAAATTCAAGAACTTTTAGACAAGGGGTTTATCAGACCCAGCGTATCACCATGGGGCGCACTAGTGTTATTCATGAAGAAGAAGGACGACTCCATGAGGTTGTGCATCGATTACAAGATGCTCAACAAGGTCACAGTGAAGAATAAATATCCACTGTCGCGGATCGATGACATGTTCGACCAGCTATCTAAGGCGACCGTCTTCTCAAAGATCGATCTGCGGAGTGGGTACCACCAGCTTAGGATTGTTGAAGATGACGTGCCAAAGACTATCTTCAAATCCCGATATGGGCATTACGAGTTCTTAGTGATGTCATTCGAGTTGACAAACGCACCAGCGGCCTTCATGGACATGATGAATCGAGTATTCAAGCCGCATCTAGATCAGTTTGTCACAGTCTTTGTCAATGACATTCTAATCTACTCATCAAGCCCAGAGGAGCACTGGTAGCACCTGCGGATAATACTAGAGACTTTGCGGCAACATAAATTATACGCAAAGTTCTCTAAGTGTGATTTCTGGATGGAGGAGATCATTTTCTCGGCCACGTCGTATCAAAGAAGGGCATCACAATGGACCCTGTCAAGGTGGAGGCAGTGGCAAATTGGAAGCAGCCATAGAACATTATTGAGATTCATAGCTTTTTGGGCATGGCCAGCTACTATCGACGATTCATCCGGGACTTCTCGAAGATTGCATCGCCCTTGACGAACTTAACCAAGAAGGGAGTCAAATTCATATGGTCAGAGAAGTGTGAACAGAGTTTTCAAGAATTGAAGCGGTGGCTGACAACGGCACCCATACTCACCATTCCTTCATAAAGTGGTGGGTATGTGATTTACAGTGACGCTTGTAAGACGGGACTCGGATGTGTATTGATGTAGCATGGGAAGGTCGTAGCATACGCTTTGAGGCAATTGAAGAAGCACGAAGTGAACTACCTAACACACGACCTGGAGCTGGCAGCGGTGGTCTTCGCTTTGAAGATCTGGAGACATTATCTCTATGGAGTGACCTTTGAGGTTTTCACTGATAACAAGAGCCTCAAATATATTTTCTCTCAGAGTGATCTCAACATGCGGCAGCGAAGATGGATCGAGTTCCTGAAGGACTACGAGTTCGCCATCAGCTACCATCTGGGCAAAACTAACACAATTGTTGATGCCTTCAGCAGGAAATGGGAGGTATCACTTTCTTGTTTGCGTGTGCACAGGTGGAACCAGCTGGATAGCATCATTCAATGGGGACCAAAGCTACTGGAGAGCGATGCAGTGTTGATGACGCACAGGGTGCAGTTGGATCTGGTGACCAGGATCATCCAGGCGCAGACTGAGGATGCTGAGCGCAATCACATGCTTAAGAGATGCCAGCAGGAGCCGACAGACTTTGTGGTATCAACAGATGGCGGGATCAGATATAGGGATCGCCTATGCGTCCCTAAGAATGAAGCATTGCGAAAGGAGATACTGGAAGTATGCCACAAGTCTGAGTTCGCGATCCACCCTAGGAGCACCAAGATGTATAAAGACTTGCAGCGCAGCTTTTGGTGGAACAACATGAAGTGAGAAGTCGTAGAGTATGTTTCCAGATGCATAATCTGCCAGCAAGTGAATATTGAACACCATAAGCTATATGGAGCTGAAGTCTCTGCCAATTCCAGAGTGGAAATGGAAAAATATAGCAATGGATTTCATGACCAGCCTCCCCCGCACTAAGAAGGGTCACGAGCGATTTGGGTAATAGTCGATGGTCTAACAAAATCAGCCCACTTTCTGCCGATAAAGTGGAAGCAGACAGAGGAGAGTCTCATAGAGTTGTACACCAGGGAGATTATTAGACTACATGGAGTTCCTATCTCCATAGTATCTGATCGAGACCCTCGGTTTACAGCTCAATTTTGGAGGAGCTTCCATAGTGCATTTGGTATGAGGTTGAGCTACAGCACTGCTTTCCACCCCTAGAACGACGGTCAATCGGAGAGGACCATCCAGACTTTGGAGGATATGCTTCGGGCATGCTCACTATACTGGCATGGCAGTTGGAATAGTCATTTGCCCCTTATCGAGTTCTCATATAATAACAGCTATCACTCGAGTATTGGCATGGCCCGTTTGAGGCGCTGTATGGTAGACCTTGCCGTTCACTTACCTGTTGGAGTGAGGTTGGCGAGCGGAAGTTGTTGGGCCCAGAGATTGTTCAGCAGTACATTTACAAGGTGGACTTGATCGAGGAAAGGATGAAGGTAGCACAGAGCCGGCAAAAGACTTATGCAGACAGAGGAAGGCGCGAGCAAATATTTCAAATTGGAGATAAAGTGATGCTGAAAGTTTCTCCTACAAAGGGCGTCATGAGATTTAGTAAGCGGGAAAAGCTGAGTCCCAGATATGTAGGTCCTTTTGAGATACTTGAGTTGGTAGGGGAGGCCGCATGTAGACTGGCACTTCCACCGACATATGAGCGTGTACATAACGTCTTTCACGTGTCTATGCTTCGAAAATATCTCCATGATGATGCTAATGTGATCAGGATGGAAGAACCAAACCTCAAGGAAGATCTGACATACGAAGAACAACCGGAGAAAATCCTAGAGCATCGGATACATCGTCAGAATAACAAGGATGTCTCACTAGTAAAGGTGGTGTGGGGTCATCACCGTGATAATGAGACCACTTGGGAGCTGGAATCAGAGATGCGCAAGGAGTTTCCGCATCTTTTTGGTAAGCCTCTATCAAATTCCTGAATTCGAGGATGAATTCTTTTTTTAAGGGGTTTATTATGTAACACTCGGATATGTTAGCCCGCAACCCGGATCCAATAAGGAGGAAAGACACTATAAATATAACCTAGGGGTTGAGCCACAATTTTTTTTATTATTCAGAATTTTCTGTGGCCGACCCTAAGTAAGACGGACTCCTCTTCTCCTCCTTGCTCATGCTTGTTCTTCGATCTTTCTCTCATCCCACATGTTTTTGTTCGGACTAGGAGAGGAAGATCCTCTATCTCAACAAGAAAGACACCAGAGAGGACGCCCCCGAAAGCTTAGGACAAATCTCGACAAACCCGAAGGTATATTTTTCGGTGGATTCCTTGTACATAAAATAATATATTAGATATATAATTTTTTCGATGAATCCTGTAGATTTAATCATGATTAAACTAATATATATAAATATATCATTTGGTTATGAGGCGTGAGCATTGAATCTATATGCAATATTTTTTTTACTAAAATATGAACAAGTAGAAGCCTATTTTATTAAAGTTAGATTCGACTAAATAGTTAATCAGAATTATATTATTAATGACTTTGTTTTATAATATTAAGTTAATTCGATTTTTTTTATCGGGGGGGTGCGGGTTTGGGAGCGTTAGTGCCGCTGCCACCTGCTATGCAGGCGGTAGCAGCACCTGCCATGCAGGTGCCAGCACACCTGCGCACTTGCATGGGGCAAACGTTGCTGCCTTGCATGTGCGCACCGCAAGAGGGCAGGGCGCCTGCACTTGGCGCTTGGCGCCATGCAGGTGCTGGCGCACCTGCACCTACACCCGCATGAAGGCGCTGCATGAAGGCTCGATGCTGACGCACTTGTACTTGACGCACCATACGCCAGACATATAACGCACCTCCATAATAGTAGGGGCTGCTAATGGCAGCAGCTCTTAACATGTTGTACAGGCGCAAGATGATGAGCGATGAAATCAGGCAACACATGCAGGATGCGCGGGCGTACCAAGAACTTTTCGAGCACTTTGCATGAAGACTCTTTACAGATTTGCTGATAGAAAGATCTAAGGACCCTATTGAGGTAATGGTGCAAGATTAATAACACAAATAGGACGTTGACTATTATTTAGGAGCCGTCAGAGTTAATTATATAGGGCGGGTAGCATGGCTGCTACCTGGTTCCTGTTGTTCAGCCTGCTCCCGCTATTCAACGAAGAGGATTCACGTGCATCCTCCCCTTTTAGGGCATTGGCCGTGGTTAGTGCACCAACCACTGGCAGCCGGCGTACCTGAAAGACTCATGAGAGATTAATTAATTTATCTCAAAGTCATCTAAACACATTAATAGGATGAGATCTAAGATTGCTAAAGTGATTCATATTAAAGTACTTACATTAATATTAAAGTGATTCATATTAAATCACTTACTAATATTAAAGTGATTCATATTAAAGTACTTACACTAATATAAGGATATTGTATCTTGTTTATGTCCTGATGTTGTTCCAGGGCAAAGGTATAATCTTGATGTTGTTTCAGGATATTGTTTACTCTATTTATATTTTGATGTTGTTCCAGGATATGAGATACAATCTTGATGTTGTTCCAGGATATTACTACTCCCCTGATATTGTTCCAAGGTAGATGGTAGGTATGAACTCCTGATGTTGTCCCAGCAAGTATGACTTTGTTTTGCAGCAGACTTAGATTTCATTGTCTATCATTGTGACTATTATTATAATATGAAAAGTCTGATTAAATGTCATCTTAATATTCATCTTCATGTTGATATCTATTTAATTATTTTGTGTACTTATTGCCTTACATACTGAGCGGTTTATGCTCATGAGCTATCGTTTCTCTTGTATTGAATTCCACAGGACTAGGATGTGGTGGATTTCTAACGCTGGTGGTGTGCGCGACAGTTGATTCTCGTGATGGATACTATCTGCACATCGATTGACCTTTGAGTCTCATTTATCATTAGGTCTCTCTCTTTTCAGTTTATTGAGTTGTATGACTATGAGTCAGGATGTTGCACTCCTTGTTGTTGAGAGACATGAAGACTCATTATTTGTTTATCTTCCGCATTTTATCCATTGGACATTTTAGTCATCTTAGCCTTATTTCAATTTCCCACATTTATTCCGCAATTTTTTATTGACTAGTCAAAGGGTCAGTGCATAAGTCAAAGGTAACGTCCCCAGATTCACATATTTGCCACATGACGGGGTGCAAGTTTGGAGGCATTACAAAATATATTGCATGAAAAAATACTTTCACATTTATTAAAAAATTAATCTAGACTTTTGTATTAGACTAAAGTGCATGATATATTGATGTGCGTCCAACTTTCAAATTATCCTTTAAAAAATCATCTTAAACTTTTATTAACCATTTAATATTTTTTTAAAGGAAAATATTAAGTTTATTTGATATGACAAATTCACGCTGATAAGTCAAAGTCACATATACAATATCACTTGTACCTATAATATTAATACATCTACAAAATGTTTTGTAGGTATGGTATCTTAATCTTTTAATATTAAATCAATAGTGAGTTTATTAAGTCATTTTTTAAATAATTTCAAGATTTATCATTTTTATATGTAGTTAAGATATGTTCGACGTAAGTACATGCTTTATAGGTGCTTTAAATTTATATATATACATATATCCGGCATATAAATAGAACTAGTACTAATGAATATAGCATGTGGTTTAGTGAAAAATGCACCCGAATCTGGTCCTTTATCTAGGTATTTTCACTTTTACATATTTTCTTAAAATATCAAATTATATTTTTTAAAAAAATAATTATTTATATGTATTTGCTTACATTTTAATATTTCATACTACTATAATTTTATTAATTATATATTTGCACTTATTATTCTATTTCTTATTTAGAAATAAGATTTTCTGAGTTCACATATTTTTTCACCTATTTTATTTATTCATTGCTCAAATTTTGAATTTTTTTTATTTCAATATAAAGTATACAAAATATTTAATTTTACTAAATTATTATTTCTACTGATTCTTCTATTTGAGAGTTTGATAATTTTATTGTTTGCCATTTTGAATTTTGTTCTTTAACTTTTGTCTATGTAGATTATACATTTCATACTTATTATTCTATCCCATAATTAAAAATATATTTCTTGAAAAATACTTTTCAATTATTAACTATATTGTTAAAAGGTATATTAAAAAGTAATTTCAGCATGAAAATATATTTCAATATGAAAAAATATCATTAAAAAAATATTTTGACATGGGACAAATGAACATGAAGTGTTTTTTCACACATACACTCACACTATATATAAGATTTTCATCCATTAAATTTCAAATTAATGGTATTAATCAAATCATCAAAATAGATAGTTAAGCTTTCATAACCTAAAATCATAATTGTTTTTTATAAGAAAATTTACACACCTTTATTTATTTTTACTTAATTATGTCTATATTTTTAGGCATAAAAAATTAATTGTCCATGTTAAACCAAGCTTATTATTTTTCAGAAGAAAAAAAACTATTACAAAGGCTAAATCTAAAAAAAAATTATAAAAAGCTGGTCCTAAAAGTTCTTTTGGGTAAAAACAAAGTTCATTTTTTTTTACATTTTTTTTCTTTTGTTTTCTTTAAGAACGTTGGATAAATCGTCATAATGCAATTCGAATTCGCAGAAAAGTAGACCATGAATTGAAGCATATCAGTTTTGTCGATGATAACAATGTGAGTTCCATTTGGTCCACCACTTAATTGATTAGGTATGGATATGGATATAGATCACTTTCCCCTTTTTAATTAATTAGTTCCATTTGTCTCTTTTCTTGATCTCTAACTTTTTTCTTCACGTCTTCTTTGCCCTCATTTATGGTACTTAACTAGCTAAGTGATGACCAAATATTAATGAAGGATAGAATGATTAATGCAAAATATTTAAGTTACAATAATGTCATGGACTCATGAGGGAGGCAAAAACATGTAGATGTCATGTGACCATAAGGGTACATGCCCACTTTTTGAGGGGTACGTGTATGATTTGCATGAGCAAATCACAATTGTTGTTAACATACATATTTGTGAAATTAAAAAATATGGCAATAACTTCTAAAGATCTCAAGTACCTTTTGGGATTCGAATCATTGACATCTATAAAGAAAAATCAAGACTTCAATTTATACATTTAATAATTGATTAGCAATGATAATTGTTAATTACAAAAATTAATTGCACATCTCTTATTAGAAGCTTATGAATCTAATAAAGGAAAGATAAATTAGAAATAAATTAAAACTGAACTTGTGACTATATATACTTGTGTCACCCTTTGATATTATTTTTTTTCAACAATTTATTAACTTTGGTCGGTATATTTATATTGTCCATATGATCGACATTAGTTCTTTTACATATCCACCTTCTATCTTCTCCATATCGTTTAGAAAATGACGTCGTCATTTAAAGAAATCTCTCTCTCTCTCTCTCTCTCTCTCTCTCTCTCTCTCTCAACAAGATCCCATGGGAGGGATGGGTCTAGGCTATGTCTGCAAGAACCTGAGACAACATATGTATAAAGATTAGAGTTGAGGAGACGAAGATGGAAAACATTGATGAGAGGCATCATTTGGGGAACATTTATGACACCTACCACAGGTTGCAATGAATATCGTGTTCATTTTATTTATATAGTTGAACAACTCTTTAGCCTTTCAATGATTACTTTCGTACGTATATATATATATATATGGAAATTATTATGTTCTTCCTCTAAATTTATGAACAAACTTAAAAGGAATATTTATTATATGATGTTTCAACATTACCTAGTAATTTACATTGTCTTACATAAAAAAATATTACTTATTACATTATAAATAATATGCATTATTTATTTAATAACTATTTAGATCATCATTTTTACTTATAAAAACTTATTAGGTAATATAACATTTTTATTAAAATATCTTTTATAGATATCATCAAGTTGAAAAGTTTATATAATTAAGATGAAATTTATAAACTCTAATCACAATTCACAAATTAACATATTAAATAAATAATTAATATCCTTTAAAATATAATAATAACATATAATATTAATAATTTTAATTATAAAAAATATTATTTTAATTAGCATTTTAGATTACTTGCATATTAAAATAAGCAAACAAGGTAATATGATAGGTTTAGATAATTTTAAGTTTAGATTATTGGTAAATATGAAAAAGATTACTTTAAAAAAATGTTTATTAAGTGCATTTTAAATTACAAAATTTTATTTAACTCTTGAAATTTATTATGTAAATATGCTCATTTAATATTGTAACGGTCTATTTTGCATATTGATTGATTATGAAATGATAATTTGAATTACTTTTGAAAGGTGCTCCAGTCACCCAATTTGGAATTTGTTCTTCGTATGAACCTTATTCGAATAAAGAAAATTGATGAACAATGTAATAGATTATAACATAAAAATTTGCATAATTCTCTCTATACATTTAGTTTAGCAATAGATTATACATTTGATATGTATTTACAACTATACAACACTCCAGCCGAATATAAAATATAAATTTCAACTTGACAGCATGTAGGGTGTGAATAAAAATTACAAATATTTTTTGTTAAAAAAAATGAATACTGAGACAAAGAGCTAGAGTAACTATTTTTTTATCTGAAATTACTAATAATTTTCATATATATATATATATATATATATATATAATTTGTTGATTAAAAAAATCAAATGTAAAATAAAAAAATTAAAGATTGAAGATTAAATAAGTGTAACGTTTCAAAAAGTTATTCAATCAATATTCATCTTACATTGAAGGACATTCCTAAAATTTATTCTATCACATGAACCATAAATGCTAATATTCATTCAGAAATTTTCAATATGTCCGATCGAATCATGGTTTGTTGTTTACATCTTCACGGCACACAATAATATCACACAAGCAATTTTATTTTAACCGCAATCGTCGTAGTTTGCTTTCAATGTTTTTTTCACAAAGAAAAATGAGAAATAATTTGGGTTCAAATAATTGACCACGAGCAATAAACATTAATTGTTTTAAGTCAAAATTATACGCATTTTTTGTATAGTACATACACGTATCTTTCATGAATTTGCTTTCCATCTGTTTCTAGATGAATCAATAGTACATAATAGAACAATACAAAAGGAAATTAGATTGACTACTCAGCTACCTATAACTAAAACAGATTCAACGTCACTTGATTCTAGATTTCTAGTCCATCAAATTGACAAATAATAAAATAATTTCATAATAGATATTTTTGGAGATGGACCATGAATAAAAAGTTAAGGAAGATCAAAATATATAAATATAAATTATTAAAAATTGAGAAAGATTACGATGCATAAAAAATATTAATAAAGATCATTATTAATATTTAAATTTTAGAACTTAAAATTTTAAACATGTTTGCATAGATAATTATGTTAACTTTTTAATATTTATTTTATTTATCGATCGCAAAGGTGACACCCCCCACCCC
>LTAE01000964.1:20609-44480 GCA_001647135.1 Pontederia paniculata | reverse complement strand
AGGGCTCTATGAACGTACAGCACATGCTTTGAGCAGTAAAATACAGCTATTTATTTTGGCCATTAGATTTAAATAGACATTCTAGATCTAATTATTCTATTTCCATCATTAGTTTCCCTTCATCCTCTTTCTATTTTTTTCTCCTGCTCCACTCTCTCTGATTAAGACGACTAACCATGTAGCAACAGAAGTATGAAGTTAAAAATGCAAGGCGAATTTCACATAGTTGTTGTCGACAAAAATAATTTCATATAGTTTGGTACCAATAAAAATCTGAATGGCGAGCACAAGTTTTGACTGCTATTTCACATGCTGATAGGAAAGTAGAGTCCAAGCAAACAACAAAACATTAGTAATATGCATAAAAAAAGTATGTAAATATAAGTGTTTTATCACACTGCGTTGAAGTCATGTCTAGGTTTCATTCTTTACAGCTTATTTTTTCTTTTCTTTGGTAATTTACCTTAATGTCACTTATGAAATTGGAGGATCTTTTTTGTCTTAGGAATTGGAGGTTTCGTTTTAGAAGTCAAGGAGTTGGAGTGGGGTTTTTTTCATCATAGACTATTCCTGCTCGAATCTCCCACCGGCGTCGTTGCACCTTTCCAAACAATTTCCCAAGCACAGACCCAAAAAGATGGCTCTGCACATCTAATGACGCCCTATCATCACCATGTCGCCACCGCAGCGTCGGGAGGCACCTCCTGTCAAGTCTCTCTCCGTCGAGGCACCGGTACCAACCAAGGCGAAGAGTAGCAAACATTGGCGCACTATCAGTTGGTCATCCCTGCCTTTCGCCGACTCCTCATGCTCAAGATGCGCGGGAAGAAAGAGGAGCTCATTAACATCACCAGTCCTCCACCCATAGCTACTTGCTGAGTTTGGTTCCTTCCCCTGCTCCATGGCGACATCGGTTAAATGGAATTGGAGTATTTTCTTACCTTAATGTTATTCCAATTTCTTTCTCTTTGCCGATCGCGACAGTGCCCTCTTCTGTGCCAATACCCTCTCTGATCCTTTGCCTTACCTTTTTATTTAGTTCACGATGGACGGCTAAGATAATAGGCTGTAATTTACAGCTTATAATCGAGCAACACAAACATTTTAGCCATAAATATATTATATATGCCTGCAACTTTGATGATGTGCTGTTTCTCAATCTTGATCAATCACACAAAAACCCACATTTTATAGAACATGGGATGGGGGCTCTCGGCATAATTAAAGAATGAAGTCCATCTTTTGTGCATTTAAGATACTGCAGAAATTATTGTGCAAATTAAATAAACTCATTTAATGCATAATCATTTAACATAATGCAGCAACTATGAAGTGAATTAATGCAAGATCTCGTTTAATAAATTCATTAACTCTGGTTAATTTATCATCAATTTTCCAAAAATCAATCCAATAATCGAACTTGAGTTACAGTTGGGTCACAGTTTGATTGATTCAATCGCTTTTTAAGTGTTCAAGCCAGATTTTGTAAAGTAATTTTTTTATTATAATTTTAAAGATAAAATATGAATAAACACTGTATAAAGATAAAATCCAATAAAAAGGTTATTGAGTACTATATCAATTTAAAATTATTAATAATTTTACTTTATAAAAATATTATTATTAATAGTAGTTTTAATTTACTTTCTATTTAAGATTCCTATAGTTTATCTCCTATCATTCTATTTGTTTAATATATTATTTTTCATTCTAAATCTCATTTCCATTTATCCTTTCTTAATTAAATGTGTAATTCCATTTATTAACATTTCTTTCATCTCCTTTTTTATAAAAATTTTCTTTCCTTGATGTTACATCTTTCCATTTGCTCCTCCTTTCCTCTCTTTCTCTTTCCATTTTCCATCCATAGCGTTTATTTCTTATTTCCTTCTCTTCTCTCTGAGGTTTTTTTTTTGAGTTTTTTGTTTTCTTTTCAAAAATTCACATTGCAATAAATGAAAAAAAAAATGGATTGCAGTGATTCTAATGATTCAACTAGTTTTATTTGATTTTAATTTTATTTAGAAATCAAACATGACTTTATGATTGAACCAATTGAATCGATCTTAAAAATCCTGATTTTAAGACACTTACCACGTGCACTTAATATTTTATATAGAGGTAAATAGGGTCGTGGAATATATTTGGTGTAGAGCATACTTTTCGTCGTAAGATATGTCAGCTTACTTTTCAACTAAATATGCTCTACAACGATGTACCCAAAAGAAAAAAAAAATAGTATGCTCTACAACAAATGTAGCTCTAGCTATTCATTTTATCGAAAAATGGATGTGTGAAGTTAAATCGGAGCATATTTTAATTGTAAAATATATAACTATTTGACAATTTTTAAAATTAGCTCTATTGTCAAATAGTTGTAGAGTACATCATTCTGCACCCTCATTTTTATCTTCTAAAATAAGAATGGATAACAAATGGAATTACTGCAGAGTTATCAATATTAGAACATGCATGGCCACTGTTTAAATTTGATTAATTAACCGATGTCTAATTAAATATTGGATACAAAAATGACAACAAAAGAATTACGAGATTGGATGATTCAATTGAATTGATTTTTCTTAAAATATTATTATCACGATATTCCAAAATAATAAAGTGAATAATAATACATCAGCAGATTAAAAACTTCAATAAAATTTGAAATAACTTTGAACCACGAGGAAACGGATCAAACCAGTAAAAATATGATAACCGGACAAAAGTTGGATTCAATTTTAAAAGTGAAAATGCAAGAAAATCAAAATAACTACGGAAGGAAAAAAAATAAAAAAAAGTTAATGGAGGTGAACCAAGAAGAGATTTGAATGAAGATCAACAGAAAAATAAAATTGAAAATAAGATAAAAAAAAAATAGACATGGAAGGAGAAAAAATGGAAATAAAAAAATAATAGGTATAACTCAGCAATTAAATAAAGAAATAAAAGAAAGTAGGAAAGTTTACTATAAGAAAAGAAAGTTGAGTGATTTAAGGCAAAATTAATAATCAGTAATATTATATGAGAGATAAAAAAATTAATAATAACTTATATAACAACAATGAATTGAGAGTGGTTCTTGGATAAATATTAACATGTTAAATCTTAATAAACATTTTATATTAATATCTGATTATTAGTACATTGTTTGAAACTTTTATATATTATATAATATTAGTTGTGTTATATGTATTATTTTGATAAATCTAGTTCAATCCGATTGAATATGATATAACCTATGAAACTTTGACCTATTTGACATTCTAATCCAACCTCTAGTCCGGTTCTATAAATATTGCTTGTAAGCTGTTGAAAGTTATCATTAGGGGCGCTCAACATATTTTTTTTTGTGTTGATAAATTATTTTTTTTGTCCTTTTTCATTTTGTAGGTTTCCTTGTTTCTCTTATTTTATTTTTTGTAAAAAGTATCTTTTTTCCAAATTAATACCAGATATATAAAAAATAATTAGTTACAAATGAAATCTAAAAATATTAAAGTAATTATTAACTGAGTTTAAGCAAGTTGCAGCCAAAATTCCTTTACTCCTTACGGCCAACACATATAGAGCGTGTGTCTCACAACTCATTTTAAATTTTGGATGCATCATACTTAACCTTTCATTAAATATATTAAGATAAATAGTTAATATATTTTTTGTTTAAATTTCATAATCAATCTCTTTTAACTAGATTCAACTTGTATCATAGTCAATTATATGCATGTGTGATAGTGGGCCTCGATAAATTTAGCTTGGGTCAAATCTAAATCCGACCCATAAAAAAATACTTTGAATGGAGTTGGATTGAATCATTGAGTTAACTTTTTAGTTGACTTGAGCTTATTTTTTATTATTTTAATAAGTTCAGGCTTAAAATAGTTTTAAAAAATATTAGTATCTAAAATTTAAAAGATTGAGTTATAGCTAGCGAAATTGTTTAAGTAATTTTAAATAAAATAAGAGTTAATTCCATCTTTTCGCCCTTAACTAAAGTTTATTTTCAGTTTATGCACTAAACTTTAGTATTGCTAGCTTACCTCTCATCAACTTTCCAAGTACTTTCACTTAACTCCAATTACATAAATTTTAAATATATTTACCTTTTTGCACTTATTTAATTTAATTAACTTTAAATTTTTATTTTATTTTGTAGAAATCAAATGGTAAGTGAAGAAGATAACGCGAAGAGTGGTTCCATTTATTTTTTCATTTTTTAATATTTCAAGTTTAAAAATTAATTAAATAAGGGTAAAAAAGTTAGTATATAATTAAAAATTAATAAACTATAACCATTTGGGGATAAAGTGGAAGCGACGTGGAGGAGTAAAATAGAATTAACCTATAAAATAATAATTAATATTAATATCTTTGGGTCAAATGTTAAGTATCATATATATGATAATATTTGATTCAAAATTTTTATAGCCTGGAACCTGAAACTTCTTGGGTTAGCTCAAATTGATCTCGTTGGACTCGTGCTCGCCCCTAAATATATAATCATTATATTTTTTTAAAAAACATTACCACTAATTTTATTTATCATAGATAAGCCAATGTCCCCATTACTCATGCTTTAATTGACAAAAAAATTAGTGTGTTTTTTGAGGATGGAAATAATTTTCAATTTGTATCCATATGGCAAGTAGGAAATATTTGTCACTTGTGAATACTTTTCGATGGACAAAAAAGTTAGATGCAATTTTAGATTCATTACTTTCATGTATTTCTTCGTATGTTTATCACCATTTTTTAGGATTATATGCAAGTTTCATCCAAACCAGACATCAAGCATTAATGTCATGGCGTTGGTGAACAATATTCAAAAAGTGAAGCCAATTGCGTAATACTATGCTAATTATTTTTTAGATGTTATTTTTTAAGGTTTCATAATGCTCAACTAAAATTGTCATAGTGTAATATTCTTTTCGGATATAATATGGGATGCTTTATTAATCTATTTTTTTATTATAAAGAAAATATTATATATATATATATATATATATAAAGAAAGAAAAGATTGAAAATAAAGAGATAATGATTTGAATTTTGAAATGTATTGACATGCACATTGATCCAAAGAAATTTCACATATTTTAGTTTGAAATTTTTATTTAATAATAAAATACTTAATTTTTAATCTATTAACTCTTAAGTCACCACTTGCTTTCGCATTTTCCAATTATTAGTATTGAAATGTGTTATTGAAAAAATTGTAAAATTGATCCGGTGACATATGAACCCGACTCGATCCAATCCGATATTGGTCGGCGGATTGAATCTAATTTTAGTATCAAAATTGACACAATCCAATCCGATCGATGTACATGTCTAAATTTAATGAGTATTTAATTTGAAAAAATAAAAGTCATTTTTATTAATATTGTGTGATAGTTAATTTTATTCTTCAAAATAAAATGCTAATATAAACTACAATTCATGTCAAACGATTTTATAATGAAAAATAACTAACCAAACCCAAGTCTTATATCCCGAGTTCCCCCTCTTGCATCGATCTAATCCCGCCCTTCGCCCTTCACCCTTCACCCTCCACCTCTCGCTTCCTTCAACATCCAGCCGCTGGAGAATGCCGCCAACTCGCCGGAATCGAGTAAGAATCACCCTCCTATTTTTGACGTTGTCCTGTTCGCAATCAACTCGATCTGCGATTTCTAGCTCGCCCTATGTATTGGAGCAAAACTCTTTTGATGACACAATCTTGCTATTTATCATGAAGGTTTCATGTGATTTATACATTTTTGCGCTTTTTAAACTCTTCTTATGCGTCTATATTTTTTTAATTTCATGCTTAGGGTTTAGCCATGTCATGAAAGGAGGAGGAGAATGTCGCAGAGCTCAAGATTGGCGACGGTGAGTCAATCAAATCTTTATTTGATTGCTTTTATCTTTGCATGATTTGTAGCCTGAATTGCTTTAAAATATCAAGGGTTAAAATTGATAAAAAAACGTGTACCTTTTTTTGTGTAATCGCTGTGCTAAAGAAGTTTATTATCATCTTCTACTATTTTCAATTAGTCGTCTACACATGTCCTGTGTTCCTCGTTACTAGAAACCATGCAGTAAAACCACATTTCTTAGCTTAGATGTGCCATTTAATAGAATTTAAGTCACTGTTTGGGTTATTGCTTTGTAGTCTTTTAGTTCCTTTAGTGGTTGAATTTGCATTATTTACTTTTCCCTGTTTGGTACAGAATTTCTTTAGGCTAAATGCCTCATGAATTGTGAGGTTGTGCGCATTCTTGACCATAAATATGACCAGATTCAACAAATGTCTGATGACCCCTCAAACCATATCTCACAGTGAGTTTCTTTTTACCATACTGCACTTTTTGCTGTTTCATGGTTACTTATTCAGCAACCATGGGGATTGTAGTTGATGTATTTATCTTTTCTTTCTTTCTACCAGGGTGTTTGAGAAGTCAATGCAATATGTCAAACGCTTTAGCCGCTACAAAAACCCTGATGCTGTGAGACAAGTTAGAGGGTATCCTTTGCTTTCTAGTGGTTCATGAGTAAAAATAACATATGATATACTAATGTAGCATAGGAAATATTTCAGTTGAAGAAATTCTTTTTAGCTCCTTAATTCATTATCAGAGTTTTGAGCATATACAAATTGGCTGAGTTCAAGGTATGGATCTTTTAAGGCTGATTTTAAAAAAGAAGCTATTTAACTCCTTTCGGAAAATGTTGTATTTTTGTTATTGCTTATGCCTCTTTGCAGCTTTGTGTCCTTGGTAATCTTTGTCCGAAAACTGTTGAGGAAGCTATTGCGGTGGTTCCATCTATCAAGGTAGAGTTTTGTGGACTACTTGGACTGATACCTTTCCACAATAGACTTTCCTTCTCAATACAAAAAAAGGTTTCTAAAAATTATGAAAAAAAGCCAAACAACATCATGATATGTTGACTTTTTGTCGTGTTGACAATGCTTTGGCCCAATAGTTTCACTAAAGGGCTCGAGTTTTCTTGCCAACAAGGGATCAATCCCTTGGGACATCTGCAAGGTATTGCTGGCATTTGAACTTCATTTTGGCACTACTATTGTCATATAATGTGTTTTCATTATCCTCTAAAAAGAAATAAATTGACTACATAGCGAATGTTGCAATTTTGATAGTTGGTAAAACCATTGCCCATTTTTATGGCTTTTGTTAAGTTTTTGATATTATGAACTCTAAAATTTGTTCACCCATAGTATAAAATTAAATGGATGCATGTGTTTATAATAAAAAATGCAACCCAACATTGTGTTTAATTGGCGTGTAATTTCATCTTATGTTCATGTGAATCTTGTAAATGCTAGTATGTCTCCTTAAGTAATATTACTTATTATTATTATCATTATCATCATCATCATCATCTTTATCTTGTAAAGTTGTGCTTTCACGCTTTAGCTACAAGTTTCCCTTTCATTAAGCTGGTCACCAGTAATATTGTAAGTCTATAAGGTAAATTATCTCAAAAATCATAAACTTAGATTTATTTCTGTAGATGGTGCTCCTCCATGGTATTTTCTCCAAGTCCTAACTAAAATTGCTAAGTCTATCTTTGTTGTGGTTTGTTAGTTGATTTACATACATATATTTAATTTCAAGGGTTTGTTGTTAATAGGTTTGCATAATAGTGTCTTTAGTTTATTAACTTCTAGACACTTGATAAAATGTCTACAATCAATTAATATTGGGGTCGATAGATCACCTCAAGGACATATGCATATTTAGGTTGGCCATGCTAATATTAAGTTACTTTGTTTCTTTGTTTATGTATATGAGATGGTTAAGTAGGGGGATGTTCCAAGTAATTTTCATTTAGAAAAAAAAGTTGAAAAGACAAAAATCTATAACAATATATCAAAAGATAGCACATGATATGGGTAAAAATCTATATAACTTGGTATCTTAACAATTCATCTATGAATTGAAAGGAGAGTTTCTGAAGTTATCATCGCTATGGAGTTCCGCAATGCACTTGATTTTAAAACTTGCAATATGGAAGATAGTTTCATATTGATGTATGTTTTGAACACAACAATGTATTTCATGAAAATGGAATACTTGTATTAGTTAAAATATGAATGCAAGAGATGAGTTATTCTGTTCTGACCAACTTCATGTCAAAATCACCATTAGGAATTATGCAGTATAGCATTATTTGTTTGATTTAGCCTGTGCAGGTTGATCAAAACTAATCACTCATATTTCTTTTCTTGGAGTATTGTTCTAAGTTCTACTTTGTTTATTCCTTTTTTTTAATCTAAAGCTTGTCCAATAGGGCTTCAGTACTCATCACTTCATGCACACATTTGACTGAGGGGGATGGCAAAGCAAGCTTGAAATTTGAAAGTGACATCATATCTAGTGAATGGATTTAACTGTCAGTATATGGGACAAAAGATTTTGTGATGCGCGCCTTTGTTGGTATCATGTTGATATATTGTTTGTCTTTCTTGATATTATGTTCTACTCTAAATAGATTCTCCGATCTTTATTATCACGCTTATACCTTCTTGGCTGGATGTAGTACAGAGCATTTTTTAGCTGTATGATGTTCGTCAATGCATTTGTTTCAATTTCTTCCTGCTGTCCCTGTGCACATGCATTTGCATTATGTTGTTTCTGGTTTTTTATTGCACGAGTCCAGTAGAAAACTTTGTGTGACCACCGGTGAAAATCATCATAAGTTCTCTTTTTTTTGACAGATCACAAAGGACGGATGCTCGAAGATGATGCAATTGAGAAAATGTTGCATGATCTCTCACCGATAAAGAAATTTGAGTAACTTTGTCTACTGCATCAGAAAAGCTCACGCTTCTGAAGGAATTTGAGTTGTCGGCAATGGGTTCATATATATGGATCCAAGATCCTCTGGATAATGGCAAAGATGACTGTATTTGTGTTAGAAACTGTGTTAGAAACTTGTAGTTATCTCTATACAATTATGTCAGGAATTACTCTACGAGGTTGCATGCAAATTGGTAAAGCCTTTGTGCTTGTATTAAGATATATCAATCATTTATCTTGCTTAATGTTTCTAAAATGTTTGGATCGAGAGAAGATAATAGGAAATGAGGTGGATCTTCAAGTTTCTTTGACCCACTTCGTTTCTTATATTTCTTTATGTTAAAACATGGGTAGTTCGAGAATAGACATACAAATAGTTGTAATACCCCAAATCCCCATCACAATAAATGGATGACCTAGATTAAAAGATGGTTAAATAAGAGTTTGTGTCCAATTAAAAGTCCACTCAAACCCTAATCCCTCACCTATATAAACCCCTAACCACAAGAAAATAATTCTCCAAAACCTAAAATTATGCCCTAACCGTCAGGTGAGCTGTCCCCTCCCTTCTCCTTCTTTATCTTTTCTTCTCTCAAACTTCAACCTCGGGATTGGTGTCAGGAGGAGGTGACGCAGAGGACAACGCACAGAACGAGAGAGATAATACAAGGCGTGATACATATAGAAGATAATTGCAAGGTATGTAATTGTGATCATAATTAAGACTTTCGGTATGTAAATAAACGAATCTTTAAATAAGTATGTTCATGTTAAATAATCTGCAGGTTAGGGTTCATGCTAGATAACCATAGATAAAATGATGTTTAGAATGGTAAATCTCTAAGCCTAGAAATAATAATTCGGCTTTAATATGATTCTGCGTCATCACGGCCGTGAGAGTGGGTTTCACGGCCGTGACGGCAATGTATTGGCCGAGCGGACAACAGTCGTCGTGTTCTATCATGGGCCGTGATAGGTGTTTCACAGGCCGTGATGAGACCATCACGGGTCGTGAGATCAACTTCACGGGTCGTGATGATGCTTTACGCCCGTGACGCGGTATACGATTGTGGATCGTCTGTTTTACGATCGTCAACCGAAGATTACGGGCAGTGATAGTTGCCTCACGCCCGTGAAGATGTTGTGCCGTGATGGTCCATGCCCGTGAATAAGCGTCGTGAATGTGATTGCTATGAAGTTGGTCGCCTGTGAATTCAGACCGTGAAGTTTCAAGAGGACCATGGAGCGCCGACGCCGAGCCCATGGCCAGATCTTCACAGGTTGTTAGCGTAGATTACGGGCCATGATGGAAGAAGGGAGCGAGTCCGTGAAGACCTCACGGGCCGTGAAGGACAGGAACAAAGCACGTGAAATCGTTGGTCCATGTATCGTGCCCATGAACTAGGTTCATGACAACGAAGAGAACTTCACGGGCCGTGATGGTTCATCACGGGTCGTGAAGGATGATATGAAGGTCGTAACGGCCGTGATATGCACGTCACGGGCCGTGAAGCCGATGGTCACGACCGTGATATGTATTTCACGGGTCGTGACATGCTTGATGAAGATATTGATGATTCTTATTATAAAATAATAATTGACGGATGTGAAACCCTAACCCTAACTGGCCGTGTTGTCCCATGAAGATATGAAAATGTTATGTGTCAACTTTTATGATGATGTGATTGTACAAATTGATTGAATATGAATTGATGAGCGGTGTAGATTAGGTGTCTAAACGTTAATCTAGCTGAAATTATAATAAGATAAAATATGTAAATGATTGTGATTGAATTGATGTATGAAGAGGAATGCCCTGACGGACTTGGAGAATAGACTTTAATCCTATAAGGGTTATTGGTGTTTTCTCAATTGTTATTGAGAACATGCTTTAATCCTATAAGGGTTATCGGTGTTCTGAATTATTGAAAAGGGCAGACTTTAATCCTATAAGGGTTATTGGTGTCCTTGGTTATTGATAGAGAGAGTAGGCTTTAATCCCTGAGGGTTATTGGTGCTCTCTCTGGGATTAATTATTATTGACGGGTCTCGGGTTGACCCATGGCTTAGCTAGCCATATCGGCCCCGGATCGCTGGAATCTTCATGTACTAATAATTGAAAATAATTTATTGAAAGAGATTGATTGGAATTGATTGATTGAAAATGGGAAGAAGAAAGATAAAAAATGAAAAAAATTGAATGACATTGATGAATTATTAATTGTGACAGAAAAAGAGAAATTGTTTAATTATCCTGAATTATTGTTCTTTGTTATGATCTTATTACATATTGGGCTTCATTGCTTACGAGAGGTTTATCTCCTCTATTGATTCAAATTTTGTATGCAACCCGAATGCTAGGTAGGAATAATGACGTTGATGATGATGGAGTCTGTGATGGTCAACTTGCACATGGCATAGGATTCTGGTTAAGGTGTCATTGGTCTAGTGTGGAGCCTTCTATGAAATAGAGAGGATGTTGAACTCTATCATTTAATATTCTACTATGGTCAATTGATGAATTTTAGTCTTCTTTTGGAATTGATGTAATAGACTTATTAGTATTTTTTATATGTCAGAGATGTTTGTTTTTAGAAATATGGTGTTTATATGATGTGGCCATGGGGTTGACCAGTCAAATGGTCAAACCAAAGGTAATGATATTGTGTGGTAGCGTCCTTGAACTCATGATTTTGTCAGGTGGCAATGTCTGATTTTGGGGGCGTTACAGATGGTATCAGAGCCTAACGAAGGGCACTTGTCTTTAGATAGATAGAAGTACATGTGCAAGCATCATGAGTCATCATTGCGCCATTAGGTATATTTTAATTTTGAAAATAGATTGTTCATCTCACTAATGATTGCCCTACATGTTGATGCCTCCGCGACGTTCCGCTAGGCGTGCTAATCGACCCCTAGAGACGAAAATGACCAATCCACACGGAAAGTCAACACACCACCAGTTATCGACAACCCAAATCCACCACCTGAACCTGTCACACCAAATTCCACGCCAGAAATTGAGACCAGAATGAATTTCTGAACAGCCTAATGAGAGCAGCCCGTAGGGAACACCAACGTGAGGAGACAAGGGACACGATTGAAAGGTTTCTGAAGCATCACCCTCCATAATTCAAAGGAACTAAAGACTTTGGACATGCCAAAAAATTGATAGAGAAAATGGAAGAGATCTTCGTGGATATGTAATGTTCAGAGGAGAGGAAAATCATCTTTGCAATAAACTGTCTCATGGATGATGCAAAGGACTGGTGGAATGCTACGAAGAGCACAAAATTTGCAGCATGTGATGACATCTCCTGGGAGGACTTCAAGGAAGTTTTTGAAACGCGTTATCAACCTCAGTACCAGAAGGACATGAAACAGGAGGAGTTCCTACAACTAAAGCAGGAAGGCATGACTGTAGAGCAATACCTGGTGAAGTTCTTGCGGCTAGAGAAATATTGTACATTGGACAAAAATGAGAAGTCCAGAGCGAAGAGGTTTGTCAATGAGCTTCATTCAGGACTGAGGGCTAAGGTTATGGGGGGAAATTGTAAGACTATCCAAGAGGCCTCTGAACTTGCATCAGAATTAGAGTGGGAACATGAGGACTGGAGAGGGACACAAAAGGAAAAAGAGGCAGCACACCCACAAAATAGGGACAAGGCAAGATGGGATGATAGGAGGCAGCATAGGGCTCCTGATGGGAGGGATCATCGTCGTGAAGAGCGCCCAAAGATGTATGAACCCCGAGATGGACAGCGACAACAGTGGAAGGATAAAGAGGTGTGTCCACATTGTCAGTGATAGCACTTGGGAGAATGTCGTCGTAAGACCGGCGCATGCCTCAACTAAGGAAAATAGGGACATTTTGTGAGGAATTGCCCAGATAAGAAATAGGACACACATAAACAAGGACCACAATTGACAAAAGGAAGAGTATTCTCCCTAGCAGCAAAAGATCAGTCGGAACGCGTGCCCCACATTTATGATTCACTAGGTATGACTACAAAAAAAACTTAAGTTGGTTTATATTAACGTTATTCCTGAGGTTATTTGCCACAACATAAAATAATAATAGATGCTAGATTCGAGGACGAATCTAATTTTAAGGAGGTTATAATGTAATACCCCAAATCCCCATCACAATAAATGGATGGCCTATGTTAAAAAATGGTTAAATAAGAGTTTGAGATCAATTAAAAGTCCACTCAAACCCTAATCCCTCACCTATATAAACCCCTAACCACAAGAAAATAATTTCCTAAAACCTAAAATTCTGCTCTAGCCGTCAGGTGAGCTCTCCCCTCTCTTCTCCTTCTCCCTCTTTTCTTCTTTCAAACTTCAATCTCAGGATTGGTGTCAGGAGGAGGTGACGCAGAGGACAACGCACATAACGAGAGAGATAATCCAAGGCATGAGACATATAGAAGATAATTGTAAGGTATGTAATTGTGATCATAATTAAGACTTTCAGTATGTAAATAGATGAATCTTTAAATAAGTATGTTCATGTTAAATAATCTGCATGTTATGGTTCATGCTAGATAACCATAGATAAAATGATGTTTAGAATGGTAAATCTCTAACCCTAGGAACAATAATTCGGCCTTAATATGATTCTGCGTCATCACGGCCATGAGAGTGGGTTTCACGGCCGTGACAGCAATGTATTGGTCGAGCGGACAACAACTGTCATGTTCTGTCATGGGCCATGATAGGTGTTTCATGGGCCGTGATGAGACCATCACGGGTCGTGAGATCGACTTCACGGGTCATGAACCGGGAAGCGCGGGTCATGATGATGCTTTACGCCCGTGACGTGGCATACGGTCGCGGACCGTCTATTTTAAGATCATCAACCGAAGATTACGGGCCGTGATGGTTGCCTCACGCCCTTGAATAAGCATCGTGAACGTGATTGCTATGAAGTTGGTCGCCCATGAATTCAGACCGTGAAGTTTCAAGAGGACCATGGAGCGCCGACGCCGAGCTCACGGCCAGATCTTCACGGGCCGTGATGGAAGAAGGGAGCGAGTCCGTGAAGACCTCACGGGCCATGAGAAATGGTCACGGCCGTGAAGGACAGGAACGAAGCACGTGAAATTGTTGGTCCATGTATCGTGCTTGTAAACTGGGTTCATGACGACGAAGAGAACTTCACGGGCCGTGATGGTTCATCACGTGCCATGAAGGGGAATATGAAGGCCGTAGCGGTCATGATATGCACATCACGGGCCGTGAAGCCGATGGTCACGACCGTGATATGTATTTCACGGACCGTGAGAGGCTTGATGAAGATATTGATGATTCTTATAATAAAATAATAATTGACGGATGTAAAACCCTAACCCTAATCGACCGTGTTGTCCCATGAAGATATGAAAATGTTATGTGTCTACTTTTATGATGATGTGATTGTACTGATTGATTGAATATGAATTGATAAGCGATGTAGATTAGGTGTTTAAGCGTTAACCTAGTTGAAATTATAATAAGATAAAATATGTAAATAATTGTGATTGAATTGATGCATGAAGAGGAATGCCCTGACGGACTTGGAGAACAGACTTTAATCCTATAAGGGCTATTGGTGTTTTCTCAATTGTTATTGAGAACAAACTTCAATCCTATAAGGGTTATCGGTGTTTTGAGTTATTAAAAAAAGGCAGGCTTTAATCCTATAAGGGTTATTGGTGTCCTTGGTTATTGATAGAGAGAGTAGGCTTTAATCCCCTGAGGGTTATTGGTGCTATCTCTAGGATTAATTGTTACTGACGGGTCTCGGGTTGACCCATGACCTAGCTAGTCATATCGGGCCCGGATCGCTGGAATCTTCATGTATTAATAATTGAAAATAATTGATTGAAAGAGATTGATTGGAATTGATTGATTGAAAATGAGAAGAAGAAAGATCAAAAATGAAAGAATTGAATGACATTGATGAATTATTAATTGTGACAGAAAAAGAAAAATTATTTAATTATTCCGAATTATTGTTCTTTGTTATGATCTTATTACATATTGAGCGTCATTACTTACGGGAGGTTTATCTCTCCTGTTGATTCTAATTTTGCAGGCAACCCGAATGCTAGGTAGGAATGATGACGTTGATGATGATGGAGTATGTGATGGTCAACTTGCACATGGCATAGGATCTTAGTTAAGGTGTCATTGATCTAGTGTGGAGCCTTCTATGAAATCGAGAGGATGTTGAACTCTATCGTTTAGTATTCTATTATGGTCAATTGATGAATTTTAGTCTTCTTTTGAAATCAATGTAATAGACTTATTAGTATTTTCTATATGTCAGAGATGTTTGGTTTTAAAAATATGGTGTTTATATGATGTGGCTCTGGGGTTGACCAGTCAAATGGTTAAACCAAAGGTAATAATATTGTGTGGTAGCGTCCCTGAAGTCATGATTTTGTCATGTTTAAAAAATTTGTCAAATTTTTCGTTGTTTTGAAAAACTATCTGTAAAACATTGTTTGAAAAGTGTCTTATAACAATTTTTTTTCGATTGTGAAAATATTCTAAGGGCATGTTTGGAAGTCCAGCAATTTTAAAATATTTAAACATTATGTCGTAATATTTTTTGTTGACGAATTTTTTTACAATTAAGTGTTTGACACCAAGTTTTGTCGAATAAAAATACATCGTAATAAGTGAAAAATGTCGTAATATAATTATCTATTCCTATCTTCATATTTTTTTTCTTTCTCATTTCTCTCTTTTATCCTTTTGTATTTACAACATATTTAAAAAACTTAGAATATTTTTAGTGTAAGACACTTTTGGAACAGTGTCTTACTATAGTTTTTCAAACGTTGAAAAATTTTACAAAGTTCTCATACAAGTCCTTAATTTTCTAAATACGTTGTAACTACAAAAGGATAAAAGATAGAAAAGATAAAGAAAAAAATACGGAGATATAAGCATATAATTATTTTACGACGTTTTTTATCTATTACGTTGTAATTTCATCCGATAAAAAATGATGTCAAACACCTGTTTGTAAAAAAATCGTCAATAAAAAATATTACGACGTAATGGTTAAATACTTCAAAATTACTGAACATCCAAACATGTCGTAACTATTTATGATTATTGGTAATCTAAATCTAAAATTCTTTGGGCTTATCATTTTTTTTGTTATAAGCAGAGAATCTGAATTGCTAGTGTTTTTTCAAATTATGATTCAAGTTTTAATTTTATTTATATTTATTTTTTATATCCTCCCTTCTGAATCCCCCTTACATAAAATATGATATAAGATCACACATAATAATATGCTATAATAATAAATATTATTTATATTATATTGTCGGATTATGAATAATAATATATCACTAATTATTAGTCATATATTAATACTTATTAAAATATTTTTTTATTAATATTAATTATAAATACTATATTATAAAATATTTTAAAAGATAATAATTATTTAATATATTACTTTTTGAATTTATTATTCAGGTTTATAAGTCTTAACTTAATAATATAAATTTTTTAACTTGATAATATTTATAAAAAATATTTCGATAAAATAATATTTGTTTCCTAATTGAACAGCTAGTTGAATTACTTATATACAATAGAAAGAGCAATGCATATTACTGATAATTTAGTATTTTTTATTAGATTGTAATATTTTGAAACAATGCAGTACATCAAGACTAGATGACAGACCAAATCCCTGAAAAGTGATTGCATAGAACAAGAAAGCAGTAAAATTGTTATATGATGAAGCTTCCTTAATAACTGAGAAGGATACATGTTAATAAAACAATTGTGAACTCAAACGGCGACTGCTTGATAAAAGAGAAAATCTGTCCAAACATGAAACAGAAACTCATGACGAGGTCCACAATGATACAATCATTTTTTCCGCAGATCAATTCCTGCCTTCTTAGCTACAGCATCCAGGCCGTTCTTCTCAATCGTTTTGAGTGCCTTAGTAGACAAACGAAGCTTCAAGTAGCGCTTCCCTGCTTCCCACCAGACTCTCTTGTATTGCAAATTTACAAACTGCAACTTCTTTGTCTTGTGGTTTGAGAATGTGACATTGTTAGCCTTGTTTGCCTTCTTTAAAGTGAAAGGACAGACACGACCTGAATGCGCAAGTGAAATACACTCATCTAAGACAATAGGATATTCTAGAGTAGGATAAAATTCATTTAAGACAGAATAAGATGAAATTCTATAAATATAAATTAGAATCACAAAGTATCAGAAGTTTTGTTACATCGTCCATTTGTGTGTGTCATGGAAGAACTTGCGTTCATTATGCAAAGGCTGTGCAATCACAAACATGATAGTGAGCATAAAAGTAGGCAGTTTATTTTTTTTTGAACTGATGTCTAAGTGGAAATGATAAAGGGGGCATGGGAATTCTGGTGCCAGGAAAATTAAACACAAACTCTTGCAACATACAATAAGTAATGGAAAAATAGAAATAGAGTCCTCCTTCCCTATGCATTAATAATTTCTGAAAATGCAGATCTATTGTACAAGAGAAACACATGAGAATTGTCATTTAACATGTTGCCAAGCTATTGAAGATTGATAATTCCAGTAAGGTCCTACAAGAGAGTTCTGGATGACATCTTCTGATGAATAAGAGAAGTGAAATATCGAGATGACAGCAACTAGTGTCATTTTCATAGTGTTGGATTTCAAGCAGACTGGTTCAATTACACAAGCCTTTGGAACTTCAAACAATTAGTCAAAGAGAGGGAAAACGTTCCAATTTTCTAAAGTTTATATCAAACAGTTGTTGAAACATGAGTTAGGCGTCTGGTGTCTCGATAGCTAACCATTCCATTTGTTCTCCATTAATTAAAACAAAACATAATTTTGTAATCATGAACTGCATAGTGTGCCAATTGAAAATTGCACTACTAGCCTTCAGGTGTTATAAGCCTTCAGAGCAAAGCTAAGTGACTAGAATCTAAACAATGATAACAATGAATCAGTTTGCATGTAGAACATACTTCATACATTCCATTTCCATTAATTTTTTTAATCAGAAGCTTATTTTAAAGGTTGTCTTTCTCTTCCCAACTAATCAGTTTCTAATTTGATAAAAGAGAAAATCTGTCCAAACATGAAACAGAAACTCATGACGAGGTCCACAATGATACAATCATTTTTTCCGCAGATCAATTCCTGCCTTCTTAGCTACAGCATCCAGGCCGTTCTTCTCAATCGTTTTGAGTGCCTTAGTAGACAAACGAAGCTTCAAGTAGCGCTTCCCTGCTTCCCACCAGACTCTCTTGTATTGCAAATTTACAAACTGCAACTTCTTTGTCTTGTGGTTTGAGAATGTGACATTGTTAGCCTTGTTTGCCTTCTTTAAAGTGAAAGGACAGACACGACCTGAATGCGCAAGTGAAGTACACTCATCTAAGACAATAGGATATTCTAGAGTAGGATAAAATTCATTTAAGACAGAATAAGATGAAATTCTATAAATATAAATTAGAATCACAAAGTATCAGAAGTTTTGTTAAATCGTCCATTTGTGTGTGTCATGGAAGAACTTGCCGTTCATTATGCAAAGGCTGTGCAATCACAAACATGATAGTGAGCATAAAAGTAGGCAGTTTATTTTTTTGAACTGATGTCTAAGTGGAAATGATAAAGGGGGCATGGGACTTCTGGTGCTAGGAAAATTAAACACAAACTCTTGCAACATACAATAAGTAATGGAAAAATAGAAATAGAGTCCTCCTTCCCTATACATTAATAATTTCTGAAAATGCAGATCTATTGTACAAGAGAAACACATGAGAATTGTCATTTAACATGTTGCCAAGCTATTGAAGATTGACAGTTCAAGTAAGGTCCTACAAGAGAGTTCTGGATGACATCTTCTGATGAATAAGAGAAGCGAAATATCGAGATGACAGCAACTAGTGTCATTTTCATAGTGTTGGATTTCAAGCTGACTGGTTCGATTACACAAGCCTTTGGAACTTCAAACAATTAGTCAAAGAGAGGGAAAACGTTCCAATTTTCTAAAGATTATATCAAACAGTTGTTGAAACATGAATTAGGCGTCTGGTGTCTCGATAGCTAACCATTCCACTTGTTCTCCAGTAATTAAAACAAAACATAATTTTGTAATCATGAACTGCATAGTGTGCCAATTGAAAATTGCACTACTAGCCTTCAGGTGTTATAAGCCTTTAGAGCAAAGCTAAGTGACTAGAATCTAAACGATGATAACAATGAATCAGTTTGCATGTAGAACATACTTCATACATTCCATTTCCATTAAATTTTTTAATCAGAAATTATTTTAAAGGTTGTCTTTCTCTTCCCAACTAATCAGTTTCTAATTTGCACAAGATCAAACATCATAAAACAGCAAGGGTTTGCTGATTGTCGAAGATCCAAGCAATAAAAATACTTTTTAGTGAATTTGTTACATGCACAAAGCAACTTAAATAAAAACAAGAATTGCCCCAACTTCTTAATCATCATATCATACTTTTACATGACAATAATAGTATACAGTAGGAAAGACATGCCATCAATCCTTGGAAATAAGCTTCTGATTACATAAGTCCATATTATCATTATAATTATTATAAGAAGAAAGAATTCTTCTTGAATCATAATTTTATCTATCTTACGAAGCTACGAGGTGCAAATTTGCTCCCTGCTCATTTTGGGGTTTCTGGGTAAACTAATTGAGGGCACGCCAATCAAATGGAAAGAAGAGAGACGGAGCCTTACGAGCCACGATGGGTTGGAAAGCTGGGAGGCGGATAGGTGCCACAGGAGAGGCGAAGGAGGAGACGGCTCTGCCGACGCGGAGGAGCTGGAGACCGGTCACCTGGGACCTCGCGAACCCCAGCGCCGACGGCGAGCTGCCAGCGCCCTTCTTCGCCATGGAGACCGAAACGGCCCGCGGCGGAGTGGAAAGAGAAGAGGAAGAAGGAGACGAGTACGAGGGGCGGAGGCACAGCGTCGAGCGGCCGGCGAGAGCTGTTGCTGCCGCCATTTTTGTGCTGATGCTACTTCTCTCGTTCGAAAGCGGAGGGATAAGATAAAGGACGTGAGCAAGGGCGATAGTGTAATTAGTAAAACAAAATGTATTAATTTTGAAACGAATTTTAATTGTAAAATAAGAGTCTAATGAAGACTCAATTTGATACGAAAACAAAAATATAAAAATTAGGAAGAATATTTTTTTATTCTAATAAAAAGAATAAGAGTAAAAATTTTTATGATGTGTTTGATTGATTAATTTGTATTTCAATGATTAGATGTTTGATTGAAACGAGAATAAAATAAATAATAAATTTAATACTTTATTATATGTTTTTATTAAATATAATTAGATATTTATTGACATTATTAATTATAAATAATTAATTAACATAATTTTAATTATTGAGTTAAATAATGATAAAAAATTATTAGTGCTCATTTTAATTATATCAATTAATATGTTTCTAATAACAGATAATTAGTCTTTGTTTTATTTCTAATAAAATTTGAATTGACAAAAGAATTATAATATTATTTTAATTAACTAATAATGAAATGACGAGCTAATTAACATTTTCCACTATTCTATTATCAATAATATATTACTCCAAATAATGTGATAATATAATAATTAATTAATACGTAAAAAAATTTAATATAAAAATATCTATAATATTTTATTTTATTATTATTGTTATATTTTGTGAAAATCTCAATTAATATATATAAACTTATTAATTATATAAATGATTATATATTTATTAATTTAATAAAGTAAATTTTAAAATAGGAAAGGAACAAATAGTTCTTACTTTGGAAACAATAAAAAAGATGATTGCAAAAGTTGAGAATAATATGTTATTCTTTCGGTGTTTGGATGCAAATATAAAAATAATGTATTTATTTTTATCATTCTTGTACCAAATAAGTCTAAAGCTGGGTTTGACAATCGCTTGGGTTGAAGCGATACTCTGAGCAGTCCAACAAAAAAAATAGTTTGGAATTATTAAAAAAATAAGTTTTTATTAAAGAAACAAATATTAGAAGTATACTTAGACATGAAACACTATATTTTAATATGAATGAAATGTGGTAAATTATATTTTAAGTAAAACATTGACTATATTTTATTAAGATTTATGGTGCTCCATATAAATAGAATAATAAATATTTCAACAATATTTAATTAATTAGTTTTATATGCTATTGAAATAGAGATGCTCCTAGATAACACATGGATAGCGTTTGGATGGAAAATTTAAAATTCTCCGGGTTTTACTGAATATATTGATTTGATATATTAATTCTAATTGTGTTTGGATGAACTAATGATGTTAAATTTTAGGGGGTGTTTGGATGAATCATTGTGAGAATTCAAAAATATAGAACTATCTTTTAGATAAATAAATTAATTATAAATAAAAATAATAATATTAGTTTGAGACATAAATAATTATTTTCTAAAATCATAATAAATAATATAATATATAAAATATTTTAGAAATATATTATTACCTTAGTATAAGATTAAATTATAATATTTAAAATAAACATTAATAATTTAAATTAGAAGGTATTGAGTTAATAATTTAAAATAAATGTTAATAATCTTAACAAACATTAATAATTCTAATAAACGTTAAAAATCTTAATGAATGTTAATAATTTAATAAGTTAATAATAAACTACTAAATTAAACGTTACTAATTTTAATTAAAAAGTTAATAACATACATATCATTAACTTTTAATTTTATACTTAATAAATGTACCGTGATAAATTAAAAGTAAATTATATATACGTTAATATTAGTATCATTAACTTTTAAAATAAAATTAATAATATTTAATTTTATTAGTTTATTATTAAAATTTAACGTTTATTACTAAGATATTATATTAAATATTTTATTAAACTTACACTAAAAATAATTTAAAATTATATTACATATAGTTAATATAAAATTAAAATTTAACACTTAAGATTAAATGTTAATATTTAAATGAAAAAAAATTAAAATAAATTAAAAAAAAAGAAAGTAGGAGGAGAAAGAATAAATTAAAAGAGAAAAGAAAATGTCAAAGAAAAAAAATGGTCATATCAAGGAAAAAAGGAAAAAAAATAAAGAGGCAACACGTGGAACCATAAGGTTCCTGGTGCTCCTGTTGTAAGCAAGAACTTGGGCCATCAGAACTAGAGTCACGTGACTCTTGAATCTGATGTCCTGGTTCCACCTCGAATTCTGCCGCGAGGTTCGCGTTTGACAGAATTCGATGGAATCAAACCCATATTCCACAACCCTAGCCATGAAAATACTACCTACTTATTTTTTATCAGTTTTGATATTTAAAAAATAATTTACATGATTTTCCAGAAGTCTTTCAAGTAGCGTTGAGTTAATAAACATGTGAAAAACAATCAATTAGGGCTTTTGACAATTTTGAGAACAATATGCAACTTTCCAATAGACTGCAAAGACATCAAAATTAATTTGTTTGTGTTATTATAATATTATGACATAATTTAAAATATTATAATATAATACAAAAAATAAATATTCGATACAATATGTTATAAAATATAAAACAAGGTCCTCCAGGACCAATTTCTTCCTCTGAACTTTATGTCATGGTTCCGGCGCGAGAAATTTTTTTGTGCAAAATCAATCTATTGAAGCATGAATTTTAATGCTTACAATGTCACAAAAATTAAAAAGCAGACCCAGTCAAACAAAAATGTGTCTGAGCAAAACTAGTATTTTTTCAGCTCGATTTGAATTAGTCTCATATTATAAAATTCTACAGAAACTTATTTTAAAATATAAATAATTACATATTTGGATAAAAGTATAAATAATATCAATAAGTATTTACAATATTATTAAAATAAATATTAACTAAAACACTCTTAAAGTTATATTATAATAATATTAAAAAATATAGATAAAAGAGTAATATAGTTGGTTAAAAATAATAAGTTAATAATTTTTAAAATAAGCAAGGAAATTTACTTATTTTTTTTCAACTTATAAGTTATTACCTAATAATTTATAAGTATTTTTTATTTATCAAACATAATTTTTTTTATATTTACTTTAGGTAGTTTTAAATTACTTATAATCGAAGCCAAACAATCCCTATATTTAACTCTGATAACATTTTCAATTAGTTATTTGAGTGTATTAGTTACAATACATTGGCATATTATATTAAGAATATTGCAATAAACTTAAAAAAAATGTTAATATTATGCAAAATTGAACCGTATTTATTATAAATTTGCTAATAATAATAAATATTATAATAACAAGTCTAATAGAAAATATTCTTTTAAGGTGCGGCGAAAAAATATTAATTAAGTTTATGAGTTATTCATTAGGTTGCTAGCATGATTTTCCATATGACTCGAATTTTACCTTCTTAGTACTAAAATATATATCAAATAGACAAATATTATTTTGTAAAATTATTTGGCAACAATATATATATATATATATATATATATATATATATTAAATATTTTTAAATTACTTTTTATTGAAACATGATCTTAGTAATGATAAAGCCAAAAAAATATATAGGAAAAGTAGTTAGAAAAAAAAAACCAACGAATTAACTCACTTAAAAAATGTTGATAAAGGAGATGAAATCAAAATTTGACATTGTGTTAAAATTCTAATGAGACGTTTATTGCATTACCTCTTAACATTACTTGGTAATCTACATTATCTGACATAAAGATTACCACCTATTAAATTACCAGTAATGTGTATTACCCCGTTTACTATATATAAGTAATCCAAGTGGTAATTCAGATTATCATATTTACTTATATAAATGATTACTAAATAATATACATAATTTTACCAAAATATTCTTCATAAATATTATAAGTTAAAAAATTCGTATTATTGAATTAAAATTTATCAACTTATATTATGAATTCACAAATTAATGAATTTAAGTAATTAATACCCTTCAAATTAAAATAATAATAAAATAATCTTTATAATTAATAATAATAATTTATAAAAAAATTAGTCTAATTAATAATACTTATAAAT
>LTAE01000964.1:6722-20544 GCA_001647135.1 Pontederia paniculata | reverse complement strand
AATTTATAAAAAAATTAGTCTAATTAATAATACTTATAAATAACAATCAGCGGTATATTTTAATTCATAATATGATCATAATAATATAATATAAATAATATTTATTATGGTCATTAATTAATAATAATAATAATAATAATAATAATAATAATAATAATAATAATAATAATAATAATAATAATAAATTATTATTATTTGTGTTGTTGTTATTATTATATGATAATTTATTATTGTGTTATGTTTTATTTATGGAAGATTTAAAAGGGCAAAGAGGAAAACTAATATAAATAAGATTGCCAGTTGGGTGGTAATCTAGATATATACCCCCTCATAGGTAATGTAGATTATCACTTCATAGGCAATCTGCATTGCTAGGCAATTCAGATTGCCTACGAATTAAAATAAGTAAACAGGGTAATATGGTGAGCCCAAGTAATTTTAACTTCAGATTACCAGTAATCTACAAAGATTACTGTGAGGAGGAAAATGTCCCCTAAATCCTCGAGAGGAAAAAAAAACTTTAACGAATAGTCTTCTTAAACATGGATCTCCCGAAACAATAATAATAAAAAAAAATCAAAAATTTGGTGCTCAACAAACCAAACCCGTTCATTGGTTGGTGGGCGGTGGATTTGCTTCTTCCTCTCTTTTACTCCTTCCAGTCTTTTTTTTTCTTTTTCTCCAGCTAATAAGACCAATAAATTCGATTCCTTTTATTAATGTTCTTTCCAATCTTTTACTTCTTCCCGTTCTGAACGAAATTACATTTTTTTATTATTATTTTTTGCGATTTTTTGTCAAAGTTTTGCTTTTGCAACAAAAGTTGTTTTTTTTAAATGTTTGACTTCCATCCAATTCGCTTTGGCTCAGTAATCTGTTTATTGACTTTTGAGTTATCAGTAGAGGAGGAGAAGGAAACGAAGAGCTCTGATGCCACATATTTTAGGTAAATTTCATCAGATTATGAGTCTTTTTGGATGATCTCGGGGTTTTTTCGTAAGAATTCTGATGCAAGATTGGATCTTTTTTCACTTTTCCTGGATTTCCGCATTGGATTTTGAATCTCCTAAACGCTGTATTGGAGATTTCAGGGTCGTGCTCTGTTGATGGGCGGATCGAGGTTCTGAAAAGTCTTGTCCTGGTGTCAGGTTCTTAGATGGATCGGGAAGAAGTGGAGCCAAGTGCCTGCAATGGGGAGATGCATTCAACTTATGGGGGTTCGAAGGTCGAGGGATCGGATAAAGAAGAAGCAGAGGAAGAAGAGGATGAGGAGGAGACAAATGCTCTCCTCACCACAAAGGCCATCAATGGATGCCTGAGAGGAAAGAAGAGGCCGGAGAGTGCGAGAAGGAAAGTTCAGTGGAATGACCACAATGGAGACAAGCTTGCTGATGTGGTGGAGTTCGATCCGAGGTTAGTTTGTTCTTTGATGTAATAGTATTCATGTGACCATTTCTAATGCCCCCTTTTTACCATTCATGCTGTTAATATTCTTTGATGGGCCTGGTTATCTGCATGAGAATGATAGGAATGCAGTATGCAATTTACTATCCACTGGTCCCGGTGTTCGCAAATTACACGAACTTGAACTACAATTGATCCTTAAATACTAGAATGAAAAACCACACCATCTTGAAGTGCCTATATGAAAAATGGAATAACACAATAATGCCCTCCTTTCGGATTATCATAAAGGATTCCAGAAGCCTCTAGCCTTATACTGAATGTATATAGGATTGGAGTTGTTCATGGAGCTTCTTGCAAGAGTGATGTTCATTTTTCATCTGTTTGGATGTATTAAAAACTTGTGAATTTGAGTTCAACCTGAATATAGTAATGTTTTCTTTAGAAGAAGTTATCCAAATATGAAAAGTTGTCGGATTGATTGTCTTAAGGATGCCAATATAAACTAGAAGTTATGAAACACATATGAAGCAAGTCCAATCCCAGATGTGGTAGATCCATTGTATTTGATCGAATTTTGTGGACTAATAGATTATAGGGCTATGGTTTCTGTAAAGGGTCCCAAGCTTAATAATGACAGTCAAGAAGGGTGCTTTAACGTTGGAAAAGTTGAACAAGCCTGTAAATCCATCTTCATGTCTAAAAATTGTACAAACATGTAGTCTAAATGAACGAAATGATGAATTTTTTTTATCTAGAATATATATTTTCATAATTACCAGAATGCTCTATGTATTCTTTCAGGCTTTCTGTCTTGATTGGTGCCAGAAGCCATTGAGCAAGCTGACTAGTGCGCAATGATTTGATCTTTGTCCATGAATATCAAATTCATAAATAATACATGAAGATGTTAGTTCTCATACATTTCCGAGGCTTGTAAAAGGAGTTTATTTCTTCTTTTACAAAGAAATGAAGGTTTCAGAACCAGCACTTTAAAATGAGCATAACATACAAATGGGTGTGCCTTGAAAATGTTTTCTAGCCCCACTAGGCTTGTAATTGTCATCACTCATGATTTGGGTTGAGAATTGAGAAGATTTATTTCGTTTACTAGGTCACATCTGCTATATTTACAATACATTTTTGAAAAATATATTTACAATGCATTGCTGCTTATTTGAAGGGCAATCTATTATTAATTAAGACTTTAGTCTATTAATTATTACTCAAGGTATATTTAGTTTATAAATGAGGTGTCAGTTACATCTTGCAGATGTACCCATCTCTGAATCGTATTTCTTTAATTTTCTTTTAATGATTAAATTGTTGTTTTACTTTTACGCGCTTTCTCGGAGGGCTTTATCTTATCAATTAAATTCCAATATTCTTTCTCAAAAAAATTAAGTTCCCATATTTACATTTGAACTTGGATCATCCGGTTTGAATTCTTAAATGGCGAAATTCATGAAATCAAAGTTGTTTTTAGCCACCTTATGCTTGAGGTATTGATTTATTGTCTAGGACACATGACTATAAAGCTTCATCTTGATTTCTTTATTTGAGGGATTTTGTTCCATGATTTGATGCTTATAAATTTACATTGTTGATAAGAGAGCTCATCTTTGTCTTCATATGTACTTTAAGTTCATGCAAGAAAATAGCCATTATTCAAGGGGTCTTTCTTTGTTTTCTTGCAAGTAAGAGATCAAATACATGCCAACAAGATCTTGTAATGATAATCTAGGATTTAAGAGACTTATATACTATAAACTTCTAGGTTGCATTAACTTGCAGGTTGATCATAGATGGAATGAAAATTTGTACCTTGGGAGCTTGCATGGTGTATCCTTCTAGCGAAATCCTTCATCTGATTTAAGCATATGCGATTTAGGGAAAAAACAAGGGAAAGAGATCACTTTGTGCATGAAGTTGATGATAACAAAAGGGATTAATATTTATACCTTTGCTGCTTGCCTGTTGGATCTCTTTAATGAAATCATTGGCTTGATTATAAAGTTCTTAGTGAATTATGCAATTTAAAGATGCTATCTGGATTCACAGATTGTTAAATGTTATCGAATTATTCATTTAAAATTTCATTTTTAAATAGGCAGAATAAAAGTGTATACTTCTATTGGGGATGATGATTTAATTTTCGAAGTTCCTAAGGGAGATTCGATTGGGTTACTTTTCTAAGAACAAGGCGTGGTAATTTTTACATTTAATAACTTGCTGAACATGTATCCATCTAGGAGGTTGCTCTAATAACAGAGCTAAGCAAGGCAGTTAAAGTATTGACATCACATGTGATATATCTATAATCACAGTTTCCATGGGACAATATGATGCATGATGTATGGACTAGGATAATGCTGGATATGGCAATGAAATCACATTGTCCTAGAATGCAAGTTTGTTGTGCATTTGTTCAAGCATTTGAACTTTTCTAGTTTTGTCTAACAGATATAATACTTGCAACTAGTGGAATGAGCATTGTCCTAGCAGATACAATGCTTGTATTATCTGGGATGGACCAATGTAGAGGTCATATCATAGTGAATTAATGAAATATCCTTTCCTGTACTGATGCAATATAGTTCATTTACAAACAGGATTCAACTTGTATGCTTAATCTCAAATAATTTTCTGTGGACATTTCCCTGGAATCGTACTACCGCATAATTTCAAATAATTTTATGTGCTTGTTTCTGCCTGAAATGTGAAATTTCCACCACTATCAAAACAATCCTAGTTAAGTGGGTAGATAGAGACATTTATCTTATATATTTCTATTCGAGTTTAACAATGGTTTGTTTGCTCAACATTGCTATTCGTAATTATCAAAATTCTCATCTTCTCTTAAACAAGTTGTAAACTATCCCTTTTATATATATAGTAAATGTTCAAAATATCTCTGCTGAACCACTTCTTTGTGTTTGCTTTTTTATGTGCAGTGACTCAAACGACTCAGAGGATGAGTATGGAGATTAATTCTTTTGTAATGTAACATTAATGCCTTGATCATTATCATTCTTATAATTGACAATGTCTTGTCATCACAGCTTGAACCACGAGATCACAAAATGGGAGCAAGTGATCACTAGTTTCATGAACTTCTGCTGTTGCCCGAGTAACCAGCGATCTCGGACCTGAAGATACTGTAGATTAACATTTTGCAAAGATTCCCAGATGAAAGGTTCACTCATTGTACAACTCAAAGTTTCTTTACATATTTGACCCAGAGAAATCTTTTAAGGGGGCAGGGAGCGTGTAACGCACTTTTAGTGTAGTGCATGTAGCGCAACAGGAAGTAACGACACTATCTATACAAAAGAAATTGAACACTGTTCATTTGTACAGAAAGTGTCGTTACTTTCTGTATAAGTGCGCTACACATTCCTTTTTTCCATTTTTTAAACATAGCATTGCCTTCACAAGCTTAAAATTCCTCTGACATATCATTGTTTTCAATAGGTATTCTGGATTTGTCATTCTTCATAAATTGTTGGCTTGAGATTTGAAGCTATCAGAAAAAGAAAAACAGATTACTCCAGTTACTATGACAGATTCATTACTAATTATTTGTGTTAGCCTTCGTTTGTGTACTATATATTATTTTAATATGGCTAACAATGGAACAAGCATAAGGTCCTAGGACAAATATTTTGTACTCAATTCATTATGATCTTGTAAGTATTTGCTTAGAGAATTCAAGTGCAATTGTCATTAAAAGGATGACATCGTTCATGATTCACTGTATGTTTGTTAACAAAAGTGAGTATGATTATTTTTGGAATTAATTGGTGAGAAATTATGGAGATAATTTCTGCATATATGTGAAGGGAAGGGATCATAATAAAGGAGATTATAATCCTTGAAAACAGGTTGGCGATTTTAAAGGATCATTGATTTATTACACTATCGAGCTTTATTGGATGATTTACAAATTTAGCTTCGTAATCTATCGATTGTGATTTATAGTATTAACAACAAAATAAATTGAATGGATTAAATAATTGACAAAAAAAAGAATTCATGCTTATTTATACCTTGTTACAATCAACCAGTTGATTTTAACTAAAAGATTACATTATTATTTGAGACTTCAACTAATTTAGAACACAGACAACTTTAATTAGTTTTCCTACATGACATTATGATTGTAATGTTTCCTTCGACTTGGGGTTGTTATCAATATTCAAGGTTGTAGAGCCTAGTCCAAACATTGATACTGGTAGGTCCTCCAGTTAGGTTGAAGTATTGATTAAGTTGAATGATCGAACCAATTAATAATAGATTAATGCAAAATAATGAAATAAACATTAAATGAATACATTATGACACATAAATCACAACATAAAAAAGTTTAGTCATAATTTCATAACATATAAAATTTATCGCAAAATCAAATGCTACTATCATAAGATAATCACTTTTGAACATCAGAAACACAAATCACAATTCACAAGTTCTTGTCTTTCTTAAAATGTCAAGCATCATTCTTTTCTTCAATTATTTTCATCTCAAGGAAGAGAATTCGAGTTATACGCAAGATATTTAACATTCTTTCCTTACATATTACGTTAAACAAAATACATATGAAAAGACCATTGGGTTCACTCAAATGAAATATTTTCTTCAATGATTTTTTTAGTATAAATATAAATATTTTTTTTATAAATTAATGAGATAATTTTCTTTAGTTTTTCTTGGACGGTTCACTCAGCTTGGTCGACTAAACCCGTTGGCCTACCGATTGACTAGGTCAACACGGGACAATAGGCCAGAGCAGAACCGGGTTCGGGTCCGGGACGACCTCGACCTGATTCCGACCCGACTTTAACCGGGTCTTCAAAATTTAAAACTGGTATCGGGACCGGTTTCAACCGGTACCGGGTCCGGGTTTGATCCAGAAACCGGGAAAAAATCTGGGAATTAATCCGGGAATATTAATTCCGCCCGCCCGCTCGACCACCGGACGTCCGCTCCATTGATCTCTCGATCAATAGACGCCCGCGCGCTCGACCACCGGACGTCCGCTCCATTGATCGAGATCAATGGACGCCCGCGCGGCGCGCGCTCAACCACCGGACGTCCGCTCCATTGATCTCTCGATCAATGGACGCCCGCGCGCTCGACCACCGGACGTCCGCTCCATTGATCGAGATCGATGGACGCCCACGTGCTCGACCACCGATCCATCGGACGTCCGCTCCATTGATCTCTCGATCAATGGACGCCCGCGCGCTCGACCGCCAGACGTCCGCTCCNACCACCGGACGTCCGCTCCATTGATCTCTCGATCAATGGACGCCCGCGCGCTCGACCACCGGACGTCCGCTCCATTGATCGAGATCGATGGACGCCCACGTGCTCGACCACCGATCCATCGGACGTCCGCTCCATTGATCTCTCGATCAATGGACGCCCGCGCGCTCGACCGCCAGACGTCCGCTCCATTGATCTCTCGATCAATGGACGCCCGCGTGCTCGACCACCGATTTTTTTTATGAGGAATGTGGTTACAGTCTTACAGATGCAGGATTTGTATTCAAAGAATTATCATAAAGAGATAAAATTATGATAATATGTGAAAGATTATCAACCAAAAATTATCATAAAGAGATAAAACAAGAAGTATTCAAAGAAAAAAATGTATTTATTAACAAAGATTGCAGACATACCTCATACAATATGTTAATGGAATAATGGCAGAGGAAATGGCATCTTCTCGTGGAGGTTCTATAGCCTGAAAAATGACAATTCATACTCGGTAAATGGATCAAAACACATTCCAAGCTTAAGACAGTCTTGAAAGTTGAAAACTTGAAATTGAACATTGCTACTGAAGCTCACAGTTAATGTAAAACCAAATGCTGAATAAGAGAAAAATAGAATAAAATCTCTAATAAAGAACTCACCCCCATTCCCTCCAATCTCAGCAGTGCACCACATTGTAACAGTATAGTAGATATTTAGCAACATGTAATAGAGTAATAGACTAAAACAACTAGCTCACCACATTGTTTAATCAAACATTTGCACAGAAAATGTAAAACTGTTATAAATTCCAAGAAATGAAGCAAACTATAAGATCAAATGTTTTAAAATTTCAATTAACCATGGTAGATGACATCTCCATCTCCATTTTTACTCAAAAGTTTGTCCACAATAATTCAATTGTTCCCCCATTGCAAAAAGATAATAAATATCAATTGTCTAAGTGATAGTTGATACTATCAAGACTCGAACAAAGTTGAGCAAAATGTGGACCTGCCGACCTGCAAATAGAAAAAAGGGGAAAAATCAATTGTAATTCTTGTCAATAATATTGTCATAAATAAAAAATAAAAAGATAGCTAAGTCATGAAAAGAAAGATCAAAGGCCATATAGGCACATACTCAAAGGATTAGTTGTCTACTATCATATGATCAAATGTTGAGCTTGAGGGTCCAATTTGACTAGTATCAGTAGCACCTACATAAACCACACTTAATAAATTCATTAACAATATAAACAAAAAGATACATATAAAATATTCAACCAAAAATAATCAAGTTTAACCTGTAATATTGTTTGTGGCTTCGAATTGATCAAAATCTTCATCAACTTTAAAATACGATGAAGATAACCAACTTTGTGTGCAAACAAGTGCTTCCGCCATTTTTGGTGATAAAGAACTCCTGAAAAAGTCAAGAATACGCCCTCCAGTGTTAAAGACAGATTCAGAAGGAACCATGGAGACTGGAATAGACAAAACATCACGTGCCATGAAAGAAAGAATATTATACTTTGTCGAGTTAACCTTCCACCAATTTAAGATATCAAAATTTCCTTGAATCCCTTCTCCCTCACAAGGTTCTATTAAATATCTCTCGATTTCATATTTGTTATCAATACTTCTTTTTTCTTTCTGCAATCTACTCCCTTGATGAATCCTTGCTGTCTTCTCATCAACATTTACATTTTCTGCCCCAGTTATAAAATTTGTAGTATCCACTTGAGAAGTTGAGCCATTGTTGACTTCTTGCGCATAAAATTCATACATATGACACATAATTTCTTAAATTTTCGTCACTACCCAACTAGCTATGCTCGAGTCATAAAGATCTGCATAGTTCCATTCAACATATCCAAGCTTATATCTAGGATCCAATACAACAACAACAAGTATTAAGGGATTCATGTTTTCAGGTTTTCCCCAATATTTGTCATATTTAGATCTCATGTCGCAAGCCATCTTTTGCAAGTGCATGCCATGTCCATTACTCCATTTTGCCAATTGAGATTGAATCGATACAATCTCATGAAAACAAGCAGAAGATGTCACAAACGATGAGCCAGATAAGTTGCATGTTGCATCATAAAAAAGTTTTAAAAACATAATAAAATTTCTAGCATTTTCCCAATCTTCAGTTGTTGGTGGTACAACATTATGTTCTTGGCAATATAATTTGTATGCAACATCCTCTTCATCTAGTCTTTCAAAAACTTTTTGAAACTTTTCAGCTCGTTCCAACATTAGATAGGTTGAATTCCATCGTGTTGCCACATCCAAAATAACACTACAATGACTAGTGATTTTCTCTTCTTGTGCAAATGTTTTGAATTTTCCAAGACGTGCTGGAGAAGATCTCACATAACGAACAACCTCTCGAATCGACGAAATTTCTGATTTCAAGTCACTTAAACCATCTTTAACCACAAGATTTAATGTATGTGCACAACATCTAATGTGAATAAANCACTACCCAACTAGCTATGCTCGAGTCATAAAGATCTGCATAGTTCCATTCAACATATCCAAGCTTATATCTAGGATCCAATACAACAACAACAAGTATTAAGGGATTCATGTTTTCAGGTTTTCCCCAATATTTGTCATATTTAGATCTCATGTCGCAAGCCATCTTTTGCAAGTGCATGCCATGTCCATTACTCCATTTTGCCAATTGAGATTGAATCGATACAATCTCATGAAAACAAGCAGAAGATGTCACAAACGATGAGCCAGATAAGTTGCATGTTGCATCATAAAAAAGTTTTAAAAACATAATAAAATTTCTAGCATTTTCCCAATCTTCAGTTGTTGGTGGTACAACATTATGTTCTTGGCAATATAATTTGTATGCAACATCCTCTTCATCTAGTCTTTCAAAAACTTTTTGAAACTTTTCAGCTCGTTCCAACATTAGATAGGTTGAATTCCATCGTGTTGCCACATCCAAAATAACACTACAATGACTAGTGATTTTCTCTTCTTGTGCAAATGTTTTGAATTTTCCAAGACGTGCTGGAGAAGATCTCACATAACGAACAACCTCTCGAATCGACGAAATTTCTGATTTCAAGTCACTTAAACCATCTTTAACCACAAGATTTAATGTATGTGCACAACATCTAATGTGAATAAAATCCCCATTACAAATCAACCCTTTCCAACTATTCAATCTCCTTTTCAAATGGACAATAGCTTTATCATTGGCCTTAGCATTATCGACGGTAATGGTGAATACCTTTTCAATTTCCCATGTTAGCAAACACTTTTCAAGAGCCTTAGCTATATCCTCACCTTTGTGACTCTCAATTGGACAAAGATTAAGAATCATTTTATGTAAAATCCAACCTTGGTCAATAAAATGTGCGGTGAGGCACATGTAATTTATATTCTGACAAGATGTCCATGTATCAGTAGTAAGGCAAACACGTGAGCATGATTTCTTCAAAAATACTTTGAGTTTATTCATTTCATTAAGATAAAACTGATAAACATCTCTAGCAATTGTAAATATTGACGGAATCATAAACCTAGGTTCCAAACATTTTGAATATTTACGAAACCCATCACCTTCTACAACTCTAAAAGCTTGCTCATTGCATATCACAAATTCAGCCAAGGCCCTTCTACAGTCTTCATAGTTACATGAATGAGGGACTAATGACTTTGGCATAGTAGCAACTCCTTGTAAGCTTTCTGCCAACATTTTTTGTCCCTTCACTTCACTTCTATGTGGGTACTTCTTGCATCTTTCCAAGTGTTTAAATAAGCCAGTCGTCCCATGTCTATTAGGATCTGCAGCAAAGTCATGTTTACAATATTTGCACCTCGCTCTAGGTTCATGATCCAAGGTAAATTTTTCAAAATGATTCCAAGCTTCAGATCTATTCTTATTCGCCTTCCTTTGAACTCTTTTTGTTTTATTGGAAGCATCAGTAGTTGTTTCTGTAGGGTTTGATTGTGCAGAGTCAACGATAATGTCACCCGGTGTAGGATTAGATCCAACGGCAGTCATCGTATGTTCCTCCATTAATGAAAATTGAAAACTGAAAAGCTTTACATAGGCAAATAGCAATATTAATTATTATAGTTTAATTTTCTTTAAAAAATCAGAATTGCTACTAACAGAATAACAAATTAATACTAATCATTATATGAACATTATCTATAGGCAATTAACATATTAATTGCTACTAACATATTCAATATTAATATTAATCATTATATAAACAATGAACAGATTTTGAAATTTGAACAGATCTTATAAGTATATGAAGTTATGAACGATGAACACATAACACATTATAGAAAAAGTTCAACTCACAAGACTCACAACCCACAATTTTTAAAACAAGAGGAAATCTAATTATTAGCATATTCTAAGAGGGAGATTAAGAGATTTTGGTCATCAACTCACCAACAACTTGTCGTGACGGTCGTCGACTTGCCGAGGAGAGGATTAAGACGGTCGTCCTCCGCAGCGACCGATCACCAAAGGTGCGCGAAGCCGCTAATGTCCGCCAGCGCTCAAACAACGTCGACGAAGGTTAGAAATGCTCGATCAATGCCTAGTGTCCGCCAGCTCCAACGACAGCCGCCAATGCTCGATCGACGATCATCGAATGAGAGGTTGAATGTCGCTGACTCGCTGCCAGCGTCCACCGGTGACACAACGCCAACGCGAGCGCAGAGCGCTCGATCACCGACGATGGCGACGAGGCGACGATGGTTGGACACTTGGACTTGGAGGAGTTCTAATAACGGCTCATTTGGAGATTGAGAAGATTAGGGAATAGGGATTCTAGAATTAGGCCATAGTATTAGTATAACAAAAAAAATAATTATATATATTATATATAATATAAATAAATCGGACGTCCGCACGCTCGACCACCGGACGTCCGCTCCATTGATCTCGATCAATGGACGCCCGTGCGGCGCGCGCTCAACCACCAGACGTCCGCTCCATTGATCTCTCGATCAATGGACGCCGTGCGCTCGACCACCGGACGTCCGCTCCATTGATCGAGATGGACGCGCGCGTGGCGCACGCTCAACCACCGGACGTCCGCTCCATTGATGGAGCCTCCATTGATCTCTCAAAATAAACCGGGTCGGGTCATGGGTCAGATTTTTAGAAATTAGACCCGGTCCCGATTCGGAACTGGCCGGGTTTTCAAGAGTCCAGTACCGGATCCGGACCGGTTTTATATCGGGTCGGGAATATTCCCGATTTGTCGGGTCGGTCCGGACCGGGTCGACCCGGTCTATGCTCAGCCCTACGGGACAAATTCCACTCCAAATTTGAAAGACCTAATGTAGGAAGAGTCATATTAAAACTAAGAGTCCTAAATTTTAGTTTGATTTAATTTAATTTAATTTTAATTCATAATCATAATAGGAATTATGGAGTCCTAGTTTATTTTCATTTGTATTTTCTTTTATTATTTTTCATAACTGTAGTAGAGTAATAAGGTTCTAATCTTGGTATGATTATAATCTTGAAAAAAAATCTTATAACGCATTATATGATAGAAGAATGATTTATTCAATGATAAATCTTATAAAGTCGTCAGTCTTTAGAATCTTTACATTTTTTTCTAATTATTTTTAAAGATTGCTTGTTTTGGACAATCTTATTTCGCATCATTATCAATGCACATCAATCAGAAGTTTAAGATTTCAGATCGTTACGATCCTAATGAGCAACATAATTATTTTTGTTGTCGTCTCGCATCATGACCCGTAGTGTTGATCCAGCCAGTCTCACCGATTGCCCCCACCAAATTTTAGAACCTTGATTGCATTATACTTATATCTCAAAATTCATAGTAATAGTTATATCTGAAATTCATCTCTGCATTATATTTGAAACATCGGATTAGTTGGGTTGGATATATTTGAGTTTGTCACCGAAGAAAAATAAGAAAATAGACATGCCAAACTTGTGTTTTTTATATAAGTTGACATCAACTCTAGTAATTTAAGAACAAAAGATATACGCCTATCGTGCACTGCAGGGTGTGCACGCAAGTACTTTTATGAGAATTAGAGAATACAAGTATATAACTTTGTACTTAAAAATGTTTGTATTACGTTTACATGTCCCCCTGCGATGTAGGCTAGTTAGGCTATGCTCATAGTTCAATACAAGTATCTGAACTTTATACGTCATCGTATATTTAACACAAATATGTGCATGTAACTCAAGGTATATATATATTAAACTCCATCTATACTAATTATTACTATAAAAATATTATTTTTAAATAATTAAAATATTTATTTGAGATCATACAAGATTAAATAAGATCGTAAGGTCCTACGATATAACATTAAGATCCTATTAAAATCTTACTCATAAAATTCTCACATTAAAATCGATATCGACTAGGATCCTCAAGATGATAAATTTGTAAGGTCAGATGTAGATCGAAATTTTAAAAATCATAAGTAAAGCATCTTACCTCATGCATCCATATAGCTTTTCCTACAAACCTCTCGGTTTGCAATCTGCACTAATTGATGCCATGTCATAAATGTAACGTCAAAAAAATTCATGAAATAAAAATAAATAATAAAAGAAAACATATGATAAGATAATATGAGATATAATTAGGATTAAGAAAAAGATAAGTAGAGTCAAAGTTAAATTATTATCTTAATCTTTTAATATTTCTAGTCCTATCCAAATTAATTCTCCTGTTTGATTGGAGAATAAGACCAAGATTAAGGTCTTATTCCCCAAGTTTTAATCAAACACCCCTTATTCTATTTTGTGGGCTCTATAGTATTTAATGTATGTACAATACAAACACGTAGAGAATAACTAAATCCAGCTGAACTCAATAATAAGATTGCTCTCGGTGGATTAAAATTTTGGGAGTATCTATTAGATTATAAAACTCTAATCCATCAATACTATTCTATCAACCAAATAGGGCCTAAAGGACTTCTAATTACAAGTGAGATAGGAGGGATTAAGTTACCTTTGACTTGGATTATGTTTAGAAAATATTTAGAAATAGAAGGGTAGAGGAAGGGGGCTCTCATTAGTTCTCTCCCAAGCTCAAACACTAGAATCTCTCTCTCTCTCTCTCTCTCTCTCTCTCTCTCTCTCTCTCTCTCTCTCTCTCTCT